>JAQGBJ010001688.1:0-21161 GCA_034698345.1 Sphaeridia pumilis
AGTAAGTACGTTGAAAAGTGCGCGGGAATTTTAAATGTCTGGGGATTTCACCTTGATCTTACCTGGATGGAGGATTCGGGCTGGATTTTTAGGGAAGGAGGCTTTCGTGAATTTTTGGAGGTTTAACGAACGGGATCGGGAGGAATCTCAAGGGGATTTCAATTTTCAATCAATTCTCGGTGAATAGAGATTTTTGGATGATATGATTGAACGATTCAGCGTTAGGTAATGTTATTAAAAATGGTACAAATTATTTCTAAAATTTCTTCAAGTTGAAAAAGCTGGAAATTAATCTGCTTTATTCTCGATTTACAAATCAAACTTTTGATCCATTAACAAACTTACGAGGAACATTTTTTTTTCGACGGCGGCATCAAACTACAGCATATTTTTCAGCAAGAAACTGGTATTTGGTCCTCTAGTTTTCAGCATCTTTCTCAATTATATAACGTTTAAGAACCTACAGAAAAGTAAAAAAAACTGGAGATATTTACAGCCCAAAGAAACTTGGAACTGGAAGCAAAACTATGAACCTCAATAAACATATGTGTGTTTTGAAATGGCCGAACTTGTTTCCAGACTTGCAGAAACACAAGTCAAAATAGCCACAACAACAACTTTGGGTCTCTGAAGACCTCATGAATCAGTAAACTTACTGGAAGTTTGAAGTTTCATAGCCATGAGAACGATTTCATAGGCTTCGATGTCAGATACGTATGTAGTTCTGTTGCTGGATTCGGATTTTGATACTTCAATATCTCTATGAATCTCTCTCCGAAAACTCGTAACTTTTGCCTTGTCCCAAACGACCAAATTTACCTTTTGCTGTTGGTATCTCCAAGAACGCTTCTTCAGAGAGACCTGAAACAAATTGTAGCCCTTGTAACTTGGAAGACCATAAAGTTTGCATGGATGGTCACATCAAGTTTGTCATTTGGCGCGCCTCCATAAGTGCAGAGGGGATGGATGGGCTGCGTGCGCGCGTGATGCGCTTCTCCATACCTATAATAATATTATTGGATTTCAGTAGTTCTATGGAAACGGACCTTTTGGCTGGTCTCGAAAGTCTTGGGCAATTTATGAGAATCATGAGGGAACTTGATGTAATTCCTGGAACAAGATTGTAAGACAGAAGTACAGAAGAGCGCCTTTTGGCGAGCTTACACACATATAAAATAGAGTGGACGACTCGACTCAAGGAATAGGAAAAAAGACCTGACGACAAAGTATGCACAAGTATGCTTGAGTCAGCTATAAATACACATGAAGATAGGGAAAAATCTCGGTCCGAATCACGTCATAATATCCGCTTATGGCCAAGAAGTTGTCATGTCTTGGTGGACTTGGCTGACTGGTGTTCTCAGAAGGATTGTCGTTTTTCTCCCATGCAAAACTTCTTACAGTTAACGAGAAAAATAAAATCGGCTAAAATCTGGTTATAAATTTTGTTGTAGTTAAGTGCCGTTTGTACCGAACCGAAAAACCTGCGATACCACCAAAAGGTTTTAATGCTTCTGTATTTGGTTGCGGAATTTCAGAGTCGTCACCATGCGGCACAGGTGGCGCCACCGCCCACCGCCTTGGCTCCTCCTTCTCTTTGTGACCTTTGGCCTCGTGACCTTCCTCTTCAATGCGACCTCTGCGGTCAATCCAGGTGAGTACTAAGATCATCCTTCTCTTCATTATACAAAGCTTCCTTCACCTTCGCGCAAAGAAGCGCGCGCGCTAAATTCAAACATTCTCCGCGCTTATTCTCGCTTATTCTCCGCTCATCTCCATCTTCACGCCTGATTACTGATTAACTAACACACATCCACTTTCACTATCCTAGCGCTGCAAATCGCGACTCACTCCCCATTAATTTTGCCTTCCGCCCGCTGAACATTTGTACCTTCTTCGATGAGCTGAGATGGAAGTTTGAAAATTGAAAAAAAAGAATATTTTCTCAAGACTTACAAAAATTCCTGGAGCCTGAGGTAAAACTCAGAGTTTTAGACGAGGAGGAATATTCATTCGTTATTTAGTTCCTTTTTTATATTTTCACTTCAACAGTTCACCTGAACTCGTTCCAAAAGCTGCGAATATCGGTTTTGTGCCAAAGCTGGCGACTGTTTCATGTCTTATTTCTCTACTCCTTAAGGCTCATCTTCACCACGTCTCTAAATTATTATTTCTTCCTCAATATTTCCGTGGCTTGGAGGGAAGAATTCTTAAGAATATCTGGAAGCCGCCACATCCGTCCAACTAACTCTCTCCAGATTATGTCGTCTCTTCCGAAACGTGTTCTACTAGTTCTTCAGCCAGCCTTTGAGAATCCTCCAGAAGCTCAGTTACTCTCAGCTGCTCCTTCTTATAAATTCATAACGATCAGCCATATTATATGTACAAAGGCCTCTTTCTCTTCTTTTCAGTGTTAACTACATTGGGATCTGTGGTGGGCTCTTAAAATTTGCTAGGCGCGATGATGAATTTTGGATCGATCAAACCTACTTGGGGGATTATTATAAGCGAGGAAACGATTCTAGACAAAGTAGATGGGAATGGGAGACTATATGGCGATTATACAAGGCTGAACAATACAAGAGGAAAGTGCGAAGTGCGAGTTTAACCTAAGGCTTTTTAAAATTCCCGCCTTTGTTTCCAAGAATTCTTCAGACGTTCAAGTTACCAAGCTATTAGTATGTCGCTTCATGTATTGCAACCCATCTGAATTAATGCAGAGGTCGAATAGCTGATTTCGTAAAACGGCACTTAAGAATAGCATAATTTTTCGCTCAACCCCTTCAGCTTTGACCCCTTATCCTGTGACCCCTGAGGCCCCGCCCACCACAAACCCCCCTTTTTAACCCCCCCCCCCTCTCTACCCAACTACCTTACTTTCTCCACGACTTTCACCCACTCTCACGCCCCCACCCAAAACCCATCAAAACCCATTGCTCCACTAAACCGCAGACAGAAGGTACAAGAAGAGTCATCGAGTGGACTCGGAAGAGTAGCAAGAAAACAAGTTCCACCAGTGCTTTTGGTTTATTTATTCCACCCACTTCCTTTCCCCCATCAACGCAGCAACTCTCGGTACTTTGAGCAAAACTTTTGCAACCGCCAAAACGACTTTCTCAACATCTCGAACTAGACTACATCCTCACAGCAATTTGTGTATCTTCATTTCACTGGAGCTTCAGGTCTCTGGGGCCTTTGACTGAATCTTGACTATTTCGTTCTTGAACGTATAGCCCACAGTTCAAGTCCATACTGGCGAAAAACACTACGAGTGCAAAAGTTGGGCAAGTGACCGCTAAATAATAGATCACTTGAATGACTTATTTCTATGGGTTCAACTATTCACTACTACTCCTCACTCACCATCAACAACTCCTCCGGAAAAAAACACTTCTAAAAATAACGATCCAGACTCAGACCCACAGACCCAGACGACACATACCTCAAGGGCAGACTAAATACACGTAGAAACTAATGGCTCGTTCCTCCAGTCGGTTGGCTGGCACTTGGGAATACTTGATCGAGACATTGTCCATGTCGTAGAGCAAGTACATGGGAAAAACTGTAACGCAGTTACTTGGGGAAAAGTTCCTGGTCCTGGTACTACTTTCACCTTGCCATTCGATCAACGAAATGTAACCAAAGGAGAGCAGGAACAAGAAACGGCGTGGTGCGTAAGCACTTTGGCGTCCAAGTCAATTCCGTCGAGACTATGTCTGATTCCAAATTCACGTAGACGTCCAGTAAAAGGCAGGACGAGCGAGAAAAAGAGACAAGTAGATGGGCCGATGCCAAATAAAGTTTATCGGCTGGCGATGATCAGCCAAGAGGTCATGAATTTGACCGAAGGATTGTCGTCGAAGACTTCGAAAAAAACCGTAATATTGGTGGAGCTATGATGGGCGAAATTAGTAAATATTCGAAAATATCCTAGGGGTCCACCAGAGGTTGCTTTAGCTCGATTAATTACAGTTTCATATTTCAAATTCGCCCGTAAAATGCGTTTCATAAAAAGGCTTCGGGAAATCTAGAGTTTTGAAACCGTTTCTCTGAATCTGAATCAAACGGCATCAAGCTCCTACATAATTAAC
Organism: Sphaeridia pumilis; assembly: GCA_034698345.1. NCBI lineage: Eukaryota > Metazoa > Arthropoda > Collembola > Symphypleona > Sminthurididae > Sphaeridia > Sphaeridia pumilis. The sequence goes on from JAQGBJ010001688.1 coordinate 4,092, forward strand.
TAAAAAACCCTTTCCCTTCACAAGCTCCTCCCCTTTGACCCCTGACCCCTCTGACTCCGCCCCTCCTCCCCCCCCATCACACTCCCTCCCCATAACGGCATATTTGTGGTGGCTCCTTCCCTTATCTCATGCAACTGTCAAGGCCACCAAACTTTTAGCAATAAAAAAATCTCGGCCGACCGAATCTACTACTTGTACTTTTCTCTCATTCTTATATATCTCAACATCTTCTGATTCTTAGAAATAACTCTTACATACACGCACATACTTTTTTATATTTATAACACCCGTAAGAATATTCGTACATATTCTAAAAATCCCCCCCCACCGCTTCCATAAGCACCTTATATCATTACTTTAATCCAAGAGCCCATTTACTCTTTATGGATCCTGGGACAAAACTTTTCCCTGTAGGAAATATTCACTTTATTCACTTTTCTTCTCCCTCACAGTATTTTTTGCTTTCTTGTTCATTGTTTACTCTATGCTCTCTCATCTTAACTCTATGGTCTCAGGCCTACTTTTTCCTCCAGCTTATAATCAAAACACTCTCTGCTTTCCCGCCTCTGCTAATGAAATTTCCTCCTATTAGACAAACATTCCAAAGGAGAGAAAAGCACCCTAAAGTAAGCTAACTAAAAGTAAATTTGCAAACAGTCCTCCAGCATAATCTTTATTGCTTCATCTCCTTTATAAAAATGCTCTTCTTGAATGTTTCCTTGGATTTTTAGCAATCTCCAAGCAGCATTGTCAATCTTTCAAGACTTCCACTTGAGCACTTCATCTCCGGATCTTAAAGCGCTGCTACTACGCTGCTCGCTTCCAGCGTTCGAAGCGCTCACAGCGTCCTCCAACAGCGTTATCATTTCTCATCATTATTTCTTCCGACTCTCACCACATAATGCTTTTATGACCTGCCGTAATCGATGTTGTTACTCTTTGCTTTCAACTCTCATCGCTATTCAGCTCAGCCCGGCATCGACGACGGCGTCGATCATAACGGCGAGCTGTAAAACCATAAGCGTTTTGTAGGCACTTGGAACTAGCGATTTCGGCTTTGGTGTTCACACTTCGAAACCTCTTGCATTCCCAAAGCTATGAACTTTGGCGGGTCGTTTTGTATTGATCCCATTGTTTTCGATTTAGCGTAGCGCTATTGGCATAGAACGTGTGGGCGAAGCTAATGGCAAATTCAAGGTAGAGTTCTCAGGATGTTTGAAGATTTGAAACAGGAGAATTTTGAAGCTATGTTTGGAACGCGACGAGCAAAACCAAGATTCGAAACGGCACCGAAGTTAAGCAATAATTTCTGATGATCATTTTATGGCATCGTTCCGCACGCTGCAACTTGGTTACATAAAGCGCTCATAAAACGCTTTATTCCCCTCGTATTAACATTCATGAGCCTTTTTAAGAATTTTTTGAATGCAAATTTTATGGCGGGAAAAGTCAGAGGCATTGTGAATATACAAATGGTGAATACGCGTACTTTTTTTTATTTGGAACCGGAGGTTGTTTACATGGTGTATTATTTCTGGTGGGTTTGTCCTTTGGCAAAAAGGGTCATTGAAAATATTACAAAAAAGTAGAGGACGACAAAAGATCAGTTTTATTTGCCAAAATTCTAGTGGCAAAATACATAGGTTTGTTTGCATTCGTGTGCTGGAGGAGGAACTGGAGCCAAAAGTCTGGTACAAGCTCATATAATATTCGTACAAAAGAAAAAGGAGAAAGTAAAGAAAAAAGTGCATTATATTTTTTGGAGGACAAGGAACTGACTGACTGAGGAGAGGACTTACGAATTAAATAAAATTATTTCTTTAGTTGTGGAAAATAGTGAATAGAAGAAGAAGAAGAGGAGAGACGGAAAGAGAGCTGGCGTATGCGGAAGAATAAGGGAAACGTAATTCACAATTTTGTTGACTTTAATTGTTGTTGAGCTGAAGAGAGAGAGAATGGCGAAATGGTAGAGAAGTAATAATGGAAAGAGAAAGCCGGAGAGAATTTTGTGTATGTTTACAAATGGAGAGAAGAGATTGCACTGTTTGTAAGCTTTTATTCCATTGTGTTTTGAATCCATTTTGGGATGTAGTTTTTTGGTGTTTACAGTTGGAATTATGTGTAATATTCTAGTCCAGAAAATTTTCGACGACTTTAGCAGAGCGAAAGCAAACTGCTTGATTATTGTGCTCCTCAGTATATTTAACCAAACGGCGTTATGTAGTAGCATAAATATATACACAAACTTTGAAAAAAACTTATGGTTACTTCCTCCTCCACCCGCCCCCTCCCCCACCTCCCTTCTTCCCTCCCCACTTGCCTACGACGCTCCTCCCCACATCGACCCCCCATTGACCCCAATCAGTACCCCCTTTACCTCCCTTGCCTCCCCACCCTCCTCCTCCTCCGCCTCCTCCACCGCTGCTACTCCCCCAATCGTCCCAACTGCCTCCTCCTCCACCACCTCCTCCGCCTGACCCCCAACCTCCTCCCCCTCCTCCGCCTCCTGACCCCCAACCGCCTCCTCCTCCTCCACCTCCCTTCTTACCCTTGCTCCACTTGTTCCCCTTGCCCCCACCGCTACCCCAACCTCCTCCTCCTCCCCCTCCTTTCCCTTTCCCCCCACACTTGCCCTTAAACAAGCTGCAAATGAAATCCAGGTCCCTCTTCTGTCTGTTGCTATGCTCGGTAGTTGTACTCACTTGGTTTTCTTCAGATTCCTCTGATGAGGAGGAAGAATAGGGGTCCTCAAGTAGGGCCCCGAGGTCCCCTTTAGTCCCCTCATCCTTTTGCTGGAGGTTCGTCAAAAGGGCGGAGTTTACTGAGCCGTTGCGTTCCAGTTCGATGGAACCGTTGCGGTTGAGGTGGAAGATGTAGACCGGCGAGTGGGTCAGGTTGAAGTCTGCGAGGTTTGGCGCGGGAAGGCCCGCAGAAAGGTCCTCGAGGGTCGGTGCTGGGACTTCGGCGATTTGGGCGCCAGGGGGCGGAGGGAGTGCGAAAAGGGCGGGCAGAGTCGCCAGTAGAAAAATAGAGACCTGAAACTGGAAATAATCTGGTAACTCAAGCCTAGCTTTAGCTTACCAGCATAAATGGCACTAAATAAATGCATTTTTACCTTGGAAGAAGTCCTCATTGTGGACCTCGGCTGTATCGAAGTTTGTAGCATTTAAAAATTTTCACAGCTGTCCAGAATCACTGAATTAGATCCTTCAAACCCTGGTGGAAACCAATTAAAAAACTTCAATCAACAAATATTAATTAGCCTTAGCACCAACTTTCAAGTGTCTTCTTGAATGCAAAAGTGTGAAACTTTATAGAAAAATTCAAAGCAGCTAACGATAGCGAACTGAGAGAACTACTCAACCACTTATCAACACTCTTTGAACTCTCGAACAATAAAAACTTACCAGGTGATGCATCCCACGCTCTCACTGAACAAAGGCGGCAGCACAAAAACGTTTTAATTCAAAAACTTTTCCCGCCAAGTTATTCGCTGAAAATTTCGGAAATTCGCCCAGTTTTATTATACTTGTTCCATAAGGCCGTCACTTCTTAACAACACTAACGATCAGAGGTCTTTTGTTCCCGCGTTTTAAATACTCGCCTCTCAACCCACAAAGTACTCTCAATTTCATCCGACCTTCATAAATTTCTCGCTCTTAAGTTTGAGCGCCGCGCTTTATGTAAGCGTTCATTATTTAAGCGTTTTTTGCTTATGTACTCTCAATGGTCTTTTTCATTCAAGCTCTTTTTAGCTGAGCAAATAATGTACTCAATTTAGGTGTCACCTGAATTTATGAATCGTTTATTACATTTCCTGTAATGCGTTTCAAATTTCAATACTCATCCACTTACTTTACAAGTCTTATTTACTCTGCGATTTTGTAAGTGACCCTCAGCAGAGCCATTGAGTATTTGAGTCTTTATGACTTATGAGTAGGAAGATGACCAAAGAAGACGCTTTAAGAACGTGCTTAAATATTGACACAAGTTTCAATTTCGTTTAATGGCAAAGATGTGAATATTCACAAAAAATTGCACAACTTTCAATTTTGCCAATAGTCTCAAGGACATGGTAAAATTACAGTGATTTAGAATTATAAATCTGTTTTTGTTCCCAGTTCCCACCCGACAACTCCTCGAAATACAAATGAACGCGTGAGAACTGTGAAATCTGGTGTGGGTAATTTTAAAATTTAAAACGGCGCCAAAATCTAGCATCTATAAACACATCTCATACTCTTACAGTTGGTTGAGCAAATTTATATACTCTGGCGCTTCCAGCGCCTTCAGCGCGCCAACTTCAAATCTCTCACGCTTCCCGCGCTTCTGCCACCTCTGACCCGCAGCGTCTCACCTCAAAACGCTCTCAAGCGTCCCAAGCTCCAACTGCATCACACTTCCAATTTATATTGCTTACATTTTGATCCTACCGGTCAACCACTTGAACTTAATTTTCCCGCCTCGTTACCCTTAATAAACAGCCCGTATATTTTAACTCTTCGCTTCAAGACGCTTCTAGCCAGCTTCATGTATATATCCGAACAACTCCATCCTTGAGCTAATTCTAACTACGTGAGTGAACTAACGCTATGAATATTCATTTCCCGCGCTTCTTGCATAAATACAAGATATACGTACTTATATCCATTATAATACACACCAAAAGCCACAGGATTTACATCCAACCTTCTGCTGAACCAAATGAAATTGAACTAAAACAAACGCTGCTCTCTCTATTTCTCCTTCTCTTGGTCTCGTCTTCTAAAAGCGCCGTCTTCTTCTATTAGTTTCTAGCCAATTTCTAGAATTTCCAACAGGAGTAGACAATCCGCAATGTTTATCCTGTCCCGCATTGTCACAAATTAAACATTCCGACATCTCACCTGACGCTCCTCTATTCTACATATAGTAATATTGTTCTAGAATTTCTCTAAAAGGTTCTAGAAATCCTTGCGCTTTCATCCTTCAACTCTTTCCATCTGCTCGCTCTTTATGATTCCTTCCGCTCTCTCAGCTCAACGCTCCGTTAAGCACACATCATTTGTTTGTATAATTACAAGAAGAAACCGAAGTGGGCTTTTGTCCTCAAAAGAGCTTTGATATAAAGTAATCCCAAATTCCAGCCAATTTCCTACCGGAAGACATAATCCGATTTATACTACTCACTCTCACTTCAACCGCAGTGGCAGAGAGCGCGCGCGCGCGGCGCGCAGCGCCGCGCTGCGCCCCCTGCCGCATCTTTTTTTCTTCCTCCACCGCAAGCTTATGATGAATAGGCTCATCTCCAAAACCGCTCTTGAAAGCTCCAGAGCTGCGGGCATATTTTCTCTTGTCGTACGCTGGAAGCGTCGTCTTTTTCTCCGAAATTCCTTCTTGTACTCTCTGGAGGCACAACATTATTAGCTATTCAAAATAAGCCTCGTAACACGGCCCCAGAGACTCCCGTTTGGCCCACTCTTGTTCGATGTGTGTCTCTTGTCACTCCACGTCCGTTGCCTGTGAAGTAAACGAAGTGCCGGGTATTTTCGGGCATCTTGGGAACAAGGCTGAACTCCTTTGCAGTTGCTTCTTCTTCTTCTTCATCAAAATGGCTTGGAGCTTCTCAGGGATCACGAGTTCATGAGGATGGAATCCCTCGTCGAAATCCCAGGCTTTGGGGTTCGCGCGACGCTGCGCTGGCTTTCGTGCCTATGAAGATGCATAGTGACCTGAGGGTTTATATTTTCCCAAAGAAAATACTCGAACGACGCTAGAATTTTAGAATTCTAGAGACTCAACCAGAACGGAATTGCATTAGCATTGCCGTAGGTTAAGTAGGTTATATAACTGGAAAGTTGGATATCTTTGAGAGTTGATGTTCTTGGATGGAAGCAGTCGCAAAGATCGCTGGGACCAGAGCGATGACTATTTGGTTGTAAATTTCAGGAGCTCTTGCAAACTCATTATTCAAAAGGAGCTCGTTCATAAATTCATGAATCTTTTCAAGCCAAGGCGAATTTTTAAAGCATGGGAATAAGAAAACACTATAAAAATATATGCATCGAGAACATTATGTGCATTCTGAGCACGAGTTGAAGGCATTGCGAAATCTCGTAGTTTGCGACAGTTACGATGCTAGATAGAGGTTGTAATCACCCAGTGCAAAAAGTCATAGAGCAACATCGAGCTGTCATCAAGTAGAAGGGAAAAAAGTATTACAGCTGGGGTTACAGGGTTAATGGCGGTTCCGACATAAATTGTATGCGATATACATGTAAAGTATACATGCACTGCGGTGGTGACTTAGTTTCAAAACTTGAGAAATGGCGCCATCTTCAAATCTGAGTGTGCATGTGTGTAATGGGCAGAGTTTGTGAGATTTTGGAAGACGCCATGTTATTTAGGAGTTCCGGAAACGTTGCAAATTATGTGCGGATTTTATTGCGGTTCACAAGGGACAAGGATATCTAGAATCTAGAGGTTTGGATGAGACGGAAACTGTAATCTAGATTACGGGGTTGAAGTCTTCTCAAAGCGGTCATGGAAAGAAAACTGATCGTGGGAGCTGAGTGTCGCAGAATTTTGAAAACGGCATCAAAACATTACACATTCTACATGTTATCTTTATGTCTCGCAAATCCTGAAAAAATCCCCTTAAAACGCAAATCATCTAATGACTTGCTATTGCTGTAGTCACATGACCACCAATCTCAACTGTTCAACTGTTGTACCACGAAAAACCCGACCTGACCGAAAAGCAGTGTTGTTGTTCAGTTTCAGGTTTGAAGTCACCTCGACTTTGTTGTATACTTTCCTCAATACACTTTGCCACCGCATGTATTCTATCGGTGAAAACAGGAGCTTTTCCCACGGGAACCATGTACATTGTAATAGACAGGTGAGAAGGAAACGCAGCTTTGCAAAGTTACAAGAGTTGCAAGAACAGACGCTTACTATATGGACAAAAGAGAAGCAAAAGCAAAAGTTGCAATATAGTGAATTACTCTCTCTCTTCACTCTTACAAACTACTCTCTCTGGTTAACTTTCACCTTGTTCCTCCAGTTTGTATATACTTGGAGTTCGGAATAGTAACTTTGTGTAACCCTTTCATAAGGTTCCCTATCACCAATACGCCATTTTGCTTTTGTCCTCTTTTACAATGCATCCGCCAATTCGCTGAATTGTACTGGTGGGCCAAGCGCTTCTATAAAGGCGCGAACATTTGAATTGTTGCATAAACTGAGGGAGGACGGACGCGTCTCAATTATTTCCCACCTTTCGGCATTTAAATGCAGCATCAATTTCGTATTTTTGAATTTTGGCGGGCTCTGTCTAAATTTCAAGTAACTTCAGCTTCAACGCCCTCTGGCGTCAAAGAAGGTAACGGAACAGGTCAGAGGTCAAAAGTATTTAAAACCACTGAGAGTGCATAGACGCTGCGTACATCAAAGCGCCTGGAGAGGGTCACTTCCCCATTGCGCGGGAAACACCAATTCAAATTTTCCCGCCAAAACCAAACTACCCCTCCATTCTTCAAGTGAGCCAGTCTTATATATATACGAACTCTTGCCCCCCAACAGGCCCATAATTCACGCTTGGCAACTTACAAAACAGCAAAACAACAAGAACAAAACTCCCTCCATCTCATCTTACACAATATTTCTTCAAGTTACTTCGGCACAAAACATATTGCTGGAAAACAGGGCTAATTTGTCAAAAATGTGTTCTATATCGACTATAGTTCTTCTTCTGTTTGGTGTGTTTACTTCTCTGCAACAGCAGTAGCATTCAGCAGCAACTTCACATGAATCAAATGGAAGAAAGTGAAAGAATCATATCTCTTGTTCTTTATTTTGTACACAAGTTTGGCTTGCTCATTGTACAGAATTCAAGAGAAAAAGTTTACTTTCTCCAACCGAATTTTGCTAGACTCCAAAACTGAAGCCAAATCTGCAGCACTTTCCACAACATTAGTTCAAGTTCCTGGCAGAGCCAATGTGATCCACGTACGTACGTACGCACCCAAACCACGTTCAAAACCTTTTAAAACACAAGCCTTAAGCGTTTCTACTTTTCCAGGCTCATTTGCACGTATACATCCAAACCAAAAATAATAATCCAGTGGAGAAGATGAGCTAAAGGTTTAGAGAAGACCAAAAGCCATTCAAGATATTTAGCAAAAGATTTATCATGCCCCTTATGTATATATTATATACATGCAAGCAAAAGAAAAATGACAAGAGTTGATAATGATATTGTGTCAGGGGGAGATTTTGTGTAGCAACTTTTTGCAGATTTATGGCATGCAGAATGTGGGTATGTGCATACACGGAAAGTTTCAGTTATGTTGTTATATTGAGAGCAAATCTTGCAATATTTCTCTTCAGCTCCAAATAATTCCCAAGAGGCCTTTTAAGATTATAACAAAGTCATAAGTCAAGAGCCGACATTGCCACCTAATTTATTCCATTATTTATGGAGCGCGGGGCGCGCCCGCGCTTGAGATTTACGATCGAGACGGGAGTTTGGAGATGAGCAGGATGAGTTTATCAAGTAGAGGGCGCTGCGAACAAAATTATATCATTTCATTTGAAGAATTCCCATCATCTAATATCTGAAACTCGGAAAAGTATACAAATACATGAACGGCACTGAAGCAAAACATAATTTAAAAATTTGCTCTAGAATTTGACGAGAGCATCTTCCGTTTTCTCGATCTTCCGTTTTCCTACGAAATGAGAAGCTCTGACAGAAACGGCATCAAGAAACGACATAATTAAAATTTTGAATTTCCCGCCATTTTCAGGTTGCAAATGTATCCGCTACACCAGCACCTTTGGCAAGGACTGGGGATCCTTCAGCAGCCCCGACTACCCTTCGAGCTACCCCGCTGGAATCCGCTGCCTTTTGTATTCATTTTTGGCGCCAAAAGACTACATTGTTCAGATCGAATTCGCTCAAATTAACTTACCACTTCCAGGACCAGCGCCTTCATCAACAAATCCGTCAACAACGTAAGTAAAAAATTAAAATAACGGGCTCTGACTGAATTCTGTACTTTGTTTAACGTTCCCTGCCTCCTCGTCATCACGTTCTATTAAATAAAGTAGCAGCGTTTCCCGCGGCTAATTCAATTTCAAATTTCCCAAAGTTCCCGCGCCAATCTAAAACTCTTTTATTTTGCCATCTCCTCCTTGTCTTTTCTGTCTCAAAGTTTTTATCATTCACTCGCTCCATGAAATATTAAAAGAATTTTTACTTGATACGCATCCCCTTTTACTTTCCCACTTTCTCTGGCCACTAATGAATTTTTTCTGTACGCAAACACTCCGCGAAATGTTGATTTCAGAGAGAGATTCTTACAGTAATATCATTAACGAACAGAGTCCGAATTAAAGAAAAGTTGCTGTTTTTCATAGCCATAGCAGAAGAACACGCTGTCTTTTCTTCTAAAATTTCAAGGGGAAATTACATAGAAAAGTTTTAGATGACACGCGGAAATTTTGCAAACTTTCACTTCATCAACCAACACCAGAGCAATATAAACGTGCCGTCACCACTTGTTTTTGGCCTCTTCTTCATTAATTTAAAGCTGGCGGCCAGAAATTCATTATACGCGCGCCTCTTTGCTGTTTCTTGAATAAAACATTTGGCGCCAAAACTTTTTTATATACTCCCAGCCTTCAGAAATTCAAAACTCCCGCTTTCTTCTTCCAGCTGTGCCTCAACCGACTACCTGAAACTCTTCGTCCATCTCGAGGAAGAAGGCGTCAACGAGTTGACCCCTTGGAACTCGCTCCTCTGTGGCTCCGCCTCCAACAGGACCTTTTACAGTTCCTCCAGGGCCCTCATCGTCCAATTTCATTCGGGGGCCTCAGCGAGGGGTCCAGGGACCTCTGCAGGGTCCTCGGAGTTTGGGTTCACAGGGCGCTTCCGCTTCCTCAACTCAAGTAAGCCCAGGCCCAAACAATTCGCTTCTCCCCGGCTCACCCTGTATTAGTGCCCTTGTTCACTTCAATGAATAATTAACGCCATTATGCTGCTGTTGCTTTCTCATCTCCAAACTCTGGACGCTTAAGCGCTTACGCTTTTCACATGCTTTGTTATGCATTATTGTTCTTTTCCTCGTCTCCTTCTCGTCCTGGCAAATTAATATTACTACTGCACTGGGCGCTTTCTCGCATTCCGAACACGACGCTTCGACAACGCTGCGCTCAAGAAAGAAATTTTCCTAATGGCCTCCGTCCTCATCCGTCATGTCCTTTTTCTTTGTACATACATAGCTATGCATGGAACCAGAGGGAGAAAGCGAGAAATTGGTCCGAAAAAACAGAAAGTTTTGTGATAGAAGAGCCGGCGGAGAAACAAAAAGACAATGCTATGAATATGTAAAGAGAAAAAGGCCATGTGCATCCATAACTGGATCTTTTAGGCTATTTTACACCCGCCTAATCGTTCCCAAAAGACCGGTTTGTCTCGAGGTTCTAGCGCTATAGAAAACTAGAAGCTTTTCTAGAGCTATTCAGGGCTGTATTGGTTACAATCGGTCCGTAAGAATTGTTCAGTGAGAGAAACGTCGATCGAGGAACAGGTTACTATTGTTATGGTTTCGAAGGTAGAAATAAATAGTGAGGACTCAGGGAGGACGTCCATTTCCCGGACTCTGGTGATACATCAACCGGAGCGGAAGTTTAAGGGAAAGCAATTGAATAAAGTATACGTGTAATATAACAAAAGTATAACAAAAGAAGGAGACAAATTGGTCACTGAAGGCCAATAGTTGAATGTAGTCGAAATATATTTCTTTTTTGTAAAAGGTGGTATAAAATAATACGCTTACTTTTGAATGGTTAAGAGTCGGTAGAGTCACAAGGGTGAATAAAGGTGAAATAGCCTAGAAAAAATAGGGAGGAAGAAAAAAAAACCTAGGAGAGAATATCGGGTTCGGGTCATCATTCAAGATGCGCTCAAATGGACAGGTCGATATCGTTACGGTGATAACGGTAAAAGGTCCATCGAGTCTTCAAGAGAGTTTCGAAGAGTCGACAAAAGATGTGAGAATTGCCGTTGGAATCTCCTCCGGAAGAAAGTAGAATTGCTTTCGCTGAATCGGTCAATGGAAAAGTGTCGAGTGGAAGTGGAAAAGTGTAACCAAATTTCCGGAGCGTATTACATTGAATGCGAGATTGCGAGAGAGAGAGAGAAATGGTCAAATGGCCATTGAGTAAAAAGTGTTCAAGTTTGTTAAGATGGAAGAGCGGGAAAAAGGAAGGACTATTATTGGATGCGCTGCAGCGCTTTCAAATAGAAGGTCATTAATTGAAAGTGTTACAAAGAGGTCGGGCGCGGAGATGAAGAGCGCGGCGCTTCAGGAGCGCCGCGCGCTGCTGACCTTTATGAGAGTGTGAAGGAGTTGAAGTCCATAGGTTTTGATTAGGAACTGGTGAAAATTTTGAAGAACTAGAACATTCCCGTATCACCTATTGCATGGAGTGTCGAAACAAGATTTGAATTAAAACGGCATCAAGCAACAACATCATTTTTAAAAATTCGAATATGGATGTGTAAACGAAGTTGATGAAACAGATTAGTTGTTTTTCTGATGTCAAGAGACAAAACTTTAAAAAAGAAGCAAAAGCGGGCTCCTGGAGACTGGAGACTCATGAGAATATTGGCAAGAAATCGGAATTTGTTGTCAACTCATATCAAGCTGCCAATACACAAGCTGTGGGAAATGACCCGTGAGGGAAACGATAGCGGCGGGAGCGCATCACCTTGTTCAAATTCGCATTATCTCCCTCCGACTCGTTCTATCCACTACACGTACACGCTTTCAAATTCTCTCACTCTCATATATATAGAAAAGCCATAGAGTTTCATGCCAGCTAGAAGAGAGAAAGCTATAGAAGAATCTATGGTAGAAACAATAGCCGCAATCAATAGACAACCTTGTGCATCTTCATTCTTACAGCGCTTTTAGTAGCGGTGACGGCTTCCTCTCTTTCGATCCATAAACTTCATCTTTCCCGCGCTCCTTTTCCCTTGTCTTTTATTTAATGCGGGCACCAAAGTGTACTACCGGCGGTGAAAGCGTTTATGCCTATTTTGTTTTGTTGTCTCTCGTTGTAAATTTTCAAATTTCTCCAGCAACCGCATCTTTCTTCCCAACTTGCGCTTTCTCCCTTCACAGTTTCATGTTTAAGGGCATTCGAAAGCTCCTTGGTTCCCAACGCTGCTGGAGCGCTGGAAGCGTCCTTGAATTTTTCAAAAGTGCTCGATGCTCTTAACATGTTAAATATTGTGTTTTTTTCAAATCCCTCCTCACCTTCCCGCCTACACAATTTTCAAACTTTTCCAAATTCATCAACTAAATTTACAATAAGGTTGGTTTCTTGCGGTTTTGTTGGGATTCCTTTGTTTATACTTTTGAACGTGTATTTACAACTCTGGATTCAGCAAAGATGCTTGTTACGTATACCTTGTTCTTATGTATAACAAACCGAAAATGGCAAAAGTCAGAGTCTCCGTCGTTTCAGTGCATACTGAATCTCACATAAAACAAAACTGAAAAGGTCTTTGTGTATATATTCTCCTTCTTTTTGTGTTTACATGCATTTAAGTGCAATTTAGACAGGAAACTGCGGTTTATGCACAGAGAATAATAGCCTTTTGTTTACTTGGCTTTGAAATCCAACAAAATTGTACATGTATAAGTTTATGCTTTTTAAAAAAGATTCTGCTTTTGTCACATGCTCCTTTTGAACTGAAGTTGAAGTACATGTATATTTATACAACGAAAGTTTCGCTGTGTTTTCCAACTTGCAATTCATTGATTCATTCTCTCTTTTTTCGCTTGACCAGTGTGGTCAGTCAGCTCCGTCCTTGAAAAATATATACAGAAGCCATTAAAGAATGAAGAACGTTTCCATCAAGGCTCGGGGTTTCTATAAAAGCTTCAAAATCTAATGTTTACACATGTTCAAACATAGATAGATACACACAAAGTTATAAATATACGTCCTCAGAGTAAACAACACAGAACCAACAATGTGTAACCTGAACCATCAGAATCACGAATCACCACATGCAACTCCCACCTCTTGTTCTATTTTCTAAAGTAGATTTTCTATAGCAATTGCTGCCTCGCGCTCCTGCCTCTTCTAAGAAATCTAGCTCAAGTTCTCAAGTTCTTCCACAAAATATATATATATAAGAGGCTAGCTTCAGCGAAGGTGTAAAAATCATCGCCTGCATCAACACTAAACAAACACCTTCTCCTAGCTGTGAAACAACCCAGAAAACATCTAGAGAAGAGAACATCTAACAACTTTACTTCTATAGTTTCTATTTTCTATAATAGCTTCTCTCTATACAACTCTCGTTTTGTAATTGTTAACTGCTTGTTGGCCAACACCAAGAGCCCTTGGTTCCATCCAATGGTCAGTATGGAAGAGTGACTCGTATTCTCGGATGGCTTCATCTCCTCTGCTCCTAGTTTTCTATAGTTTCTATCAGCACTTTTAGAACCTCTAGATAGAATTCAGCTCGTGGAGCTGAGAAAACTCTTAATTGAACTTGTCGACAGACAGGAGGGAGATGAATGTGCCCATAAATGTCCTCACTTTGTTACACACACACACGTTTCTATCCCTCGCTCCAGAGATGAGGGTCAGCTAGCACTAGAACGCTTCTAGAATCTAGCGCTAGAACCCAAAGCATCTCCAACTCCAGTCGAAACTCGCGGAAGCTCGCTAAGCCCTACTGCTAATTTCATTACGCCCTATGCCAACAAACAAACAACTTTTCCAACTTCTAGATTCTAGAAACTAGAAGCCGTGGTAAAGTACGTAAGTACATACGTGTACTAGTAAATACTGTGTACTATACTTGAGGCCATTTGCTGATTATGGTCAAGACTACGCTCTTGGAAACTTTTTTCCAAGCAAACAAAGTAAAACAAAAATGTCGTTACTATTATTATTGCTGCTTTTGCTTTTTTCGGCACGCGCTTCTAGAAAAAATCTATAAAACGCTTGCGCTGGTAATTAAAAAGACTGTCTTAACAGCTTTGTAAGCTTACTTTAAGTTTATCTTAATAGCCGAATAATTAATTAATTTGACCTTCTGACCCCCCCCTCTCCATCATTACAGGTCAATTCGAATCCCAGGGTCGACTGGTCCCAGGCACCAAATGCAATTACCAATTTACGAGCTCCAACTACACGGCTGCGGCAGGCCAATTCTTTTCTCCAATGTTCCCATCGACTTATCCGCATAATACACAATGCGCTTATCACTTTCACGCCAGGTGAGAAAAATCCTCTCATATATTTTAGCCTTCTGTAAATATAATCCTGTCTTTTTACCTTTGGGATCGATCAAAAAGTAAATAAAAAACTCGAGTCAAAAGATTAAGAAAGAGGGCGAGAGGCCGGGCAAATCAATTTGAGGCAAGCGCTGCGCTTCTGGGCGAGTGCTGAACAATGCCGCGGAACACAAAGTAATTACAGTAATCACCTCGGATTTTTATTTCCAGTTTACACGAACGCGTTCGCATACTCTTCGAAGATGTACAACTTCAGAAGGGAGATTACAGGTGAGAATGGGCGAATTCCGGAAGTTTTTTTCTAGAATTTTGTGGCTTCTAAAATATTTTCTAAAGCTAAGAAACTATACTGTTGTTTCCATCGGTTTAGAAACTGGTTGTATTTTTAGAAGCTTATTTCTATTGTATCTTTTCCAGCTGCCTGAACAAATCCGACGTAATCCGAGTACTTGACGGGTCGACGGCGAAATCGCAAGTGATCGGCTTGATTTGCAACGCTGTTCGAGATTTGGAAGTAAGTGTTTTATTTCCTTCCCTCCGCGGATTGACAATACCAACTCAGCATTCCGTCAAAACCAAGTCCGCAGCTCGTTTACAAGCTTATAATAAACATCACGTTATTTTATGAAGGCATACATTGAGATGAACACAAAAGACATTGGGGAAGAAAGCGCCAAGTTGTTATTGGAAGTGAAACGATGCTTCCTCAGCAGATTTATATGCCTCTTTTTGAATTTCCCGCGCCGCGCCACGCCGCTAATTGGCCCTTTGACTTGGGAATTTCTTTGGACGTGATAGGAGTTAGTCGATAGAAACCGTCAGAATTGGACAATAGACGAAGCATTTCAATAGCTACAAAAAGAGATTGAGTCGTATTTCCGTCTTGTAGAAGAAGCCATCAATGAATATCTGCCGTAGAAGAAGAAACGATTCTCAGCAAAGAAATCAAGCGGAATAATAGTGTGGGTTGAGTGCCAAGAGATATATTTTGAAATCTGTGAATTTCGGCCGAATCGGCCAGAACCGGGCATTATAATACCCGACATGATGAGTTACGATAACGCAAGCCATTGTTTCACTTGTGATTTTTCCAACAAGCTTCAGCTATATATGGAAGCGTCCAAGTTTTGCGCTGCCAAGACCTTAAATCATGTCTTCTTCTCCTCGTTTCAGATCCTATCAAGCGGTCCGAATTTGCAAATAGAATTCATTTCGAATTCTGACGCGCCGGGCGCGGGGTTCCGAGCCAAGTTTTACTTTGTCCGAGTTCCGTTGGACGCTGCTGCGGCAGCAGCAGCGGGGGGAGGAGGAGCTTTGATGGGGTCATCCGTGTCATCGGCGACTGGTATATGATTATGAGGGGCGGGGGGAGGGGGGGATATTAAGTTGGAATTAACGCGGGAATTTCAAATTTATAGATTTGATGACCAGTGCTAGTGGCGTTGATGGGCTTCCACAGGCGTCTACGCTGGGTAAGAAGAGTGATATAAAAATAAAAAAAAGGAAATAAGATTTTTTGGCGGGAGATATAAATTTTGTAAAATTGCGGGTGCCCCCGTGCAGTGCCTCAATGTAACCATGTAATAAGTAGCGACGCTGGAAAAAATGGGACCTTCAGCTCGCCCAACTATCCGCATCCATATCCGGGCGGGACGCATTGTCGGTATGATTTCATCGGACTTGGGAAAGAGCGCGTGCAGATTACATTTGAGGACTTCAATCTACATCATCCTGATGAAAAAGGAGTGAATAAGTTTAAAAAGCACAAGAGGTAAGAGACTTTTTTTCGGGAAGCGTATCGAAGATGTATTGCTACTTCGGTGAAACTTTTGCTGAGATGAATCCTTGTCATGTTTAACTTTGGACGAGAGATATGGATGTCGAGATTTTGGTTAGATTACTTTTGTGTCCCCTCAGCTTGCCAGATTCCCTGCTGACCATCATCACATGTTTCCTAGAAGGCGGCGCTGCTATAGAAAAATGTACTATGAATCGCTGTCACCACAAAGTAATCTCATTGTCACCCCAACAGTTGCAGCTTTCCCGGCGCTGACATGCTGTCGGCGCTTGTCTACTCGCAAGGAGCGCTGGCGAGGATTGATGACTTTTGTGGGTCCAACCTGCCTCTGGCCATCATGTCCAATGGGCACAAGCTGACGCTGGAATTCAACGCGCCCATGAGTTCGCGCTACGCGCGCGGGTTCACCGCGCGCTACTTCTTTACTGAAGGTGAGGGTGAGCGGAGCAACGCAGTTGCTCCTCACTCCTCTTCCCGCTTACTTCGCGCGGGCGCCGCTGCGCGGCGCCGCGCGCGGAGCGGAAGAGCGCAAGGAGGAGGAGATGAGGAAGCTGATTAATGCCCTGCGACTTTTGGCGCTTTGTTCAACTTTGTTGGAGCGTGTGTAAGTTGGAGCTTCTGGTTGACGGTTGACAAATGTCATAATTTCTCATCTTGAATCCACCCGGTATATACACCCGGTGAAATTGAACAAAAGCTTTTGTGGTTTCACCTGAGACCGGGAAAAGCACGTGTGTATGTGTGTGTGTGTTAGAAGCTCCAATTTCCCAAATGGACAATTTGTTGTACACTTGGCAACCACAAGATTCCCGGGACTTTTCCGAGTGGAAGTAGTTAATTTGTACATGTTTTTAAAGCTTCTTCTTCTTTCTCCATGACAGACTTTGGGCTCAAAACTGGACGCCAATTACCCGACTATCCCTGTGCCTTTCTGTTCAACGGGTCGCTGGTCTCCCGCGGCAA
>JAQGBJ010001689.1:0-21157 GCA_034698345.1 Sphaeridia pumilis
ACACAAAAAATATGCAATTTCTCTTTGAATTCCTTCGCCTTTGTTTGTTGTTTACCCCTAAATTTACTTAGTACTCCGCGCGCCGGCACTTTGAAATTCTTCTGACCATTGAGCCCAACGAGAGGATTTCAATGGCTTCTCTCTGAGAGTCAGCCAGAACGTTGAGGCTGAAATGTATTATGTTGGTGCTCGTGGTGCAATAAGATTTGGCCGTCAAAGTTTTGACTTAACTAAAAGTAACTTCCAATTAAGAAAGATGACCCTATTTATCACCATTTCGCTTATATAACTGCAGATTTCTGCTGACAGATAATTTTATTCCAGATTTTCCAAAAACAACGTAAGTACATGATAAAGGCACAAGCAACAATTAACTGACATACACGGAAATGCATAATATATTTTTTGAAGTTAAAAAATTAGACCATTTTATTTTGTCGTTCCCGACAGGACAAGTTAGAAGTTTGACTCTCAAATGGTAGCTTGAATCTCGACGTGTTCTATTTAGCATCCCACAGCAACGCAAAAACATCAGCACTTTCTCAGAAAGTGACATCATAAACGAAAATGGGATAAAATGAACTCAAGACTTGATAACTACTTGCTGATGAACTTGCACATTCGAAGTGTCAAGCGTGAAGACGTTCAGGTCAGACTTTGTGTTAAGAATGCAGATAGAAGCAAACCCTTTCCCGTAAAAGATGAAATAATTCGGAACGCACAAGTTCCTTTGTTAACCTAACTGCAAGTTGTTAGTAAAAATGTTTTCCTTATGATTCATGATTGATTAGCTATTTATCAGAAACGTTTCCGACTCTACTCGGCTCGACCATCAGGCTGGACAATCGGTGGCTAATTCAGCACCAATGCATTTCGGCGAAAGTGGACTTGTTCTGGAACATTGGTCCCCAACTGCCGTACTGCTTCTTGGTGTCCTGTTGAGAGGACTTGCTGGAGAAAGCGCCGTTGCCACTGCTGCTGCTGCTGGATCCACCCCAGGCATTGTTGTTCATCTCCATTTTCTTCACAGCCTCAATTCCGGCCTTCCTACAATTTGAAAAAATCGGGGTTCAAATTGGATCTTTATTTCTAGAAACGCTGAAAACGTCTGTTACAAACAAGTACCTGGCAGAAGGATCGGAAGTGCGGTTGGAGGAAGAAAGGGACATCATGGATTGTTTCTCTCCTTGAACCATCTTGATTGCTGTCTTGAAGGATGCAGTAAGATCAAAAGTGTTCGAATGACTTGAGCTGAAGATACTCGTCGCGACTAATTAGGCGGGGCAAAGCTTCTTTTTCTGCTGACTCGAGTAGCTTTCGCGGTGATCCAACGTTAGTGTGAAATCTAGGGCGAATTTCACCATTAAATCGGAATCAAAGCGTGACAATTTGTCAAACCTTCAAAGTTGCATACCTTGAAACACGACCAACGGCGAAGTGAAAAATGTTCAAGGGACGTGATGGAGCTGGGTGAGGACACAGAGTTCAAGACGGTTTCCGGAGTTACCTTGGCGACTTCCCTTGCTGGTATGGAGGTTTTTGTCAAGCCTGGAGAAGAAAATGAAAAATGTCATTTTGTCATTCAGTAGTTCATAATGGCGAAAGGCTGTTATAAGAAGCAAACGGGGTCTAAAATATCTAAAGATTCCGGAGCTGTCTGTAGCGCCATCTATGAAGTGAAGTGTTTCCAGATTTGGCGATAGCTAACTGGTTCTTGGAAGTTTTTTACGCTTGGAGCTTCAGCCCTTGTGATTTTGCAGGAGATTTTGGCAAAACAAACACATTTGTCTCGAGTCCATGGGGAAACCTCTAACATAATTAATTCCAACAATAAAAGGAGGAAAAACTTGTTTGCTTCATTTCTCCTCCACCTGACATGACTCTATAATGTGGCATTAAATGGCCACAAAATCACGCGCTGACCACATGCCCACGGCGTGATAAGGGACAACTTGGCCAAATGATCTTAACATAATGGCGGACCTGACTATTGTTACGCTGTGGGACTTGGATTTAGCGTTGCTAATCATGTTTTCAGCCGAATTTTTGGCCATCGAAACTTTAAATTTAAAAACTTGACTATTTCAAAAAACTACGACTAAAATCTGCCCAGGTTGCCAAAAAAAACTATCGAAAATTGCGCTAGGGTTGGAAAGCGGCTGGCGATTTTAGATTCGGCAGGACCGGAAATAAAATTGATAAAAGGGTTGACGTACCTTTGGTTGATGTAGAGTCGGAAAGTTTCTTGGGACTTGAAAAGCAAGCGTCTCATCGACACATACGTTAATGGAGACAGCCCAAAAGGAAAATGAAAATGAATTAAGGCTGCAATGGTTGATGGTTGTTGGACACGATCAGACGCGGATGCGCGAGATACGTGGTATCGGTTCAATATAAACAACGGAATGTTTTGATAGGAGACACTTGGAATCTCTCGGCTTGATGGTGGCGGACGGACACAGAGACGGCACTTTGGCTGAAGGTGACTCGAGCGGCAACTGGACGAAAATGATGAAGATTAAGAAAGGTGGACAGGTTTTATATAGGCTGTGCGAGATGTAAACAAGACTTGTTAACTGTTTGTACACATTCACAAGAATCATTACACACGTCGCTTGGCCGATTCCCCACGTAATCTTGTTGTTACAATGGTCATCTGGTCATCAGGCTCCCATTAACACAAGTCTGCTTCTGTCCTGTGTACACCTGTTCGTCGAGTTACTTGCCAAGTTGATTATATACCATGTATTTGCCTTGTACCATGTTAAGGCTGACTGAAATGAGGAATAATTAGGTATTGCAATCACATAGCGCTTGCATCCATTTTTACATGCGTTAGCCTTATGCAGTTTCAGCGTTTTGATTTGGGTGACACACGGAACACCATCTCAGAAACAAAACAACGTGCATGCGACGACCGCCTGATCAACGAAAAAACATGGACGACTTTTCCTGCACTCTGATTGCTTGAACGCCTTTGGACTTTGGCCGAGTCCAAAGGTCACGACTTGCTCACCGTTGCTTCTCATAACCGGTATGCGAACGAAACAGCCGAACATTCCACTTTTGGATGTCTTTAGCCGGTCTGCCGAACCTGAGCTTTCTCTCGGTCAGTTGTTATAGTGAAAGCACTTGCAGGGCCATTGCATCTTTCCTTGGCTCGTAGCAGCTTGAAATCAAAACGCAGCCATTCAGTCTGCCTGCGATTCTTCAGCGCCAATCTGCCGGCAAAGGTCCCGAAGAGTGAAGGTTGGACCGGCCGACTGGTTGTCAATCCCAGTTGGAAGCCACTTGTTGGGCGAGTGAGTCGGTATTTTCTGGAAATGACCCCCTAGCCAAAATGCACCTGCACGACTAGTCTGCGACGTGGACAGAATTTGTAATTTGACGCCAAATGTTGAATGTTTACGTAAACACTGAATATGTACGTTATTGTCGACTGGTTCATTATTCACCTATAAAACTTGTTCTTTTCTGCGACAGTGAGTTTTTGCCAACGTCATTTCTCAGGAAAACTGATTTGGGATGGCAGGATGAAATTGGCTTCAGTGGAATTGGTTGGTGGTGGTCACTCGGTTGATTGCAGATTTCGCGTGATTCCGCTTAAGTCGAAGAAACTTTCTGCTGACGCCAGATGCCAAAGCATAAAAATGAGAGTTAATTTTTTATCAAAATTCTTATTCTGAATCTATTTAGAAAATATGTTGGACAACATTACCGATTCGCATTTACACCTGTACCTTTCGTATATGCAGCATGACATTGAACTGATGTCCAAGGACATTTCATCCTGTTGAGTAGACCAGTAGACGCCAATACCTTGAAATTTAGCATGGAAGATGTCACTTCATCCCGAACATTTGCTGTCATCTAAAAACGTGCAAGCCATTTTCGCCATCAAATTTATTTTATACTTGTGTTTTTAGACAATTTTACAGCTTTGACTGGCTTTGCCACTAGCCGACTTTGATAGATTTTATAATCTGCTTTAGGGACGCTGCATTTACTTGGTTTTAATTCCATATTGAGCACATTTCCTCAACTTGAAAGGTGATGGATTGCTTTTGGTAGCATTTTGAATGATGAAGGGAAGGTGAAAACTATGAGTTCCGGTTAGAAACCACAAGCCACACTTGGGCAAATAAAATTATTTGCCAATGCAGACAAATGTCTGCCACAGTTTATTTATGACGAATAGTTATTGCCTTTTTCAATAGTTCTGAACAAAGGTTGTTCAAAAGATAAAAAGGCGAGGAAACGGTTGGATTGCTTGTCAGAAGTGAAAAGGTTATTTGTACAAAATAGCTCTTTCGATCAGCAGATCGGAAGTATAATGGCTTTAGTGAAAGCAGTTTGCTATCTCTTAGCTTTGGCGGGCTTCTGCCTGGCGCAGTCAAACCGCTATGAAGTTTACTACGAGTGGAAGCAAGTTGACTACAATTTTCCCAACACCAGCGTCCGTGAAAGCCTAATTAAAAATGGCGGTTTCATACAAAAGAATGTTGTTCCTGTTGGAATCAAGATTGTAAACGACACTGTATTTGTTACTACTCCACGCTACCTGCCCGGAGTCCCATCAACTCTGAACGTGATTTCATACAAAAAGTCATGGAGGGACTACTTTTTGCGTAGACGAGCTGGGCCAAAAATGACGCCGTTCCCAAGTCTGGAAATGCAGAAAGAAGGAAACTGTACAGCACTTCAAATGGTCCAAGCCATGGAATTGGATCCGTACAACCGACTTTGGCTCGTTGACGTGGGAATCACGGAAGTTGCCACCGACTCGCCAAAACGCTTGTGCCCTCCAAAACTTGTCATCATTGACTTGGAAAACGGGAATAAAATCGACCGAGCATACGAATTCCCAGATAATGTAGCTTCGCACAAGGATAACGAATTGAAGGATATCCAGGTGGCATGTACTTCACGGGAAGATTGCTTCAGCTACATTTCTCAGCTAAATCCTACGAGCGCAATTGTTGTCTACAACTACAAGTTGAACGATTCTTGGAGCGCAACACACAAGTCGATGCAACCGGATATGGAGAAAGCAAACATTACAATCGAAGGTACATAAAAAAGTAATTAATTTTGTTGTCAAAAAATAAAATAGATGGGAAATAACATTAAACGAATATTTTAGGAAACTCTACGTTTAGCCCAATGGGAATCTGTGGACTTGGCCTAACACCAAAATCTACTAACTATTCAAGGATATTTTACTCGCTGATGGCTGGTGACAGAGTTTACAGCGTTGCAACCGACATTCTGAAGAATTCGAAGGCGCTTAAGAATTCTCCAACCTTGCAAGATTCGGACATTACTGACCTTGGACCAAAACCCATGGGACAAGCTGATGGAGCTGCGATGGACGACCGCGGGAGATGGTACTTCGGAAGTCTTCCTGATTCCGCCGTTTATAGTATGGATGTCAGTGGGAATCCAAGGAACTTGCCAAGAATCACTCGCGATGCAAACAGCACGACGGAAATGCAATGGCCAGATGCTTTCAGCTTCGACGGCAAGGGCTATTTGGCTTTCACCACTACCAGATTCCATCTTTTCAATGAAAAAATCAATCCAGAAGAAGTCAATTACCGGATCGTTCGCTTCAGAACTGGCTCCAAGTCTTACCAAAATTGACCTGATTCACTTGCTAAAAAATTCGAATCATCTCTGAAATAAAATTTGCTTGATGACTAAAAATTGTTGTGAAATCTCCCAGTTTTTTTCATCCATGAATATTTTTTTTGCAAGAACTCTTATGCTGCACAAGGACTGGATTCAATGTCAATATTTTTAAAGATTTGCAAATTAAAGGACACATGTTTCTGATGCGGAAGAAGTGTTATATATTTTGGTTTCGAATTGAGTCAGAAATAATAAATGTGGCTTCTGTAAGAGACAAACGAGAAAATATGAAATAAAGTTACTTTCGACAATTGTATTGTGTTTTGCCGTGAGTGTTTGTGAGATACATAACAAGACAAAATTGTCTCAAAAATTAAAGTAAAGTAATAATATATAATTTAAAATGCGAAATTATCGACGGGGTGACCCTAGCTATAAAAATATTCATCTACAAAATCAAAGTTGTTAAAACATACTGCATATTCGGTACCATGTGATAAACTGCGGAGACTCGTTTCAGAGAACTACTGACAAGGATACTGACTGGACATTTTGAGTTCAAAATGAAACCAGCCAGAAAAGACAACTAACAAAGATGGCGACACCAGTAAAGACTCTGAGTGAAAAGTGACGCAGCTACTGGCTAGTAATACGATAAAACAAGACAATACATAATATTAGGCTTGCATTGGAATTAGGTGACTAGTATGATGAATCCGCTAGACGCAAGATCCATTGAAGATGTAATTACATTAACTGGGACAGGGAGTTGTTGATGATGCTGGATGGAGTTGATAGAGGACATTTGGATTTTTTGAGATACGAAGGCAGACGTGTTGCTTCATACTCTATATTAGCCTAATACGTATCCGTCCGACGCCAAAAGCTAATGGTTAAGCAAGAGGTTGAAGACGGGCGTCATCAGATGATAACTTGAATCGTAAAGCTGATTGTTGGAGGATTGGTTGGTTGTTGATCTCCTGAAGGTGATCCCAGATACCCCTTCCGATGCACAGCACTCCCGAAAATAGTTAACTAACAATACTTGGAGGTATACGACGACACACAACAACATAAACGTATAATCTTCTTTAGGAGCTTTGTTTTCTTCAGATCACAGCTCTAACTTCCTTCTGTCTGAAAAAAACAAAATATAGACATTAGCTCATCGTTGTCACTGATTCGAGCTGCAGCACCCTTCAAGAGCGAAATGTAACTTGACTCACCATCAATGGGTACAGGAATGTCGATACCGTGTCTTTGCCGAAAGGATTTTCGACGACGCAAGAGTATTCACCCATTTCGTTCCAACTTAGGTTCCTGATTGCTAAATCGCCGTTGGAATTCATCTGTCAATCAAAATAGTACAAGTTAGTCTCAAAGTCATTGCTGGTTTGTTTATCAGCCTTTGAAGAGCCAATTGAACACAATGCATACCTGGAATTTCTTGCCAGAGACAATAGTTTGGCCTTCGGAATCGATCCAAGTGATTTTTGGAAGTGGACGACCAGCACCCCGGCAAGGTAAGACAATGTCAGCACCAATAGATTCCATATGAAGAGTTTCAGCAGCAGCGACGTATGCAGGCGATCCACGCCTACTTTTCTTGCTAAACAGCAAGTGAGCGAACCTAAGTTCGCAAGATGGCTTCATTTCACCGGAAGGATCATCCTCTACAATCAGATGGAAAAGAACATTGTTAACAAGTTCGGCACAGACATTAGCATGACAAGTCTTTAGTGAGATCAAGACATACCTTCGATGGCAACGACGGTAGAGGCCGACACTTGTCTGCTGCCGTTGTCAGCTACGCAGGTGTAACGGGCCTCGTCTTCCGGCCGAAGGCAACGAATCGGCAACTTGGAGACAACCTTGGACATGACAAAGCCGCTTTTTTCGAACAGTGATGACTTTTCCACTTGGATCTGGTTAGCGACTTCTGATGACGAGTCCATCAGTAACTGCAGAACAAATCAGTTTTTTGTTCTGATTACGGTTCTAATCAATGTTTTTCAAATGTGGCCAAGAATGTACTTACGTCATCGATAGGCTTTTCGTCCCGCATCCAGTAAACATTGGGTGGAGGAGAACCGACGGCAGTGCACTCGAGCACCAGGTCGTCGTGAAGTTTAACAGGTAAACGTGGAGGAGGAACGACTTCCAACTCTAACCACTTTTCCGCCAATTTCAGGCCTTCTTGCGAATTCTTGCTGTCATCTTGCTCGTTGCTCAGAATCGGAGGTATATCGATAGCTTCTCCGCGAGTCCGAAGTTCATCCTGAAATTGGAGAAATGCATTAAATACTGGAACTTGCCGAATCTTCTTGATGTCGTTAACTTGCAAGAAAAGAACCCAAAGACTTACCCTCTTGAATGCACTCGGACGTTGGTGAAGTAGATTGGCCGCACGTCCTGAGATCAATTGGATTTGGTAAATAACACAGAAAATGACTATGGCACCGAAAACGTTCCTTGTCTTCCTCATTTTGGGGCGTCTTAAATTGGCGTAGCCGGGTAACACAAAAATTGCCGCGGTTGAAGGGTTGATATGACTCTGTGAAGAGAAGAAAACAGAAAATATTTAGCTTCCAGTTCATTTGAGGGGCTTGTGCACTCTATTATTACTGACTTGAGGAGAACAATCTAGGGAGGCTTGTCAACATTAAATTTATGTGCTGTTACAGATTAACGAGCATGTATTTTGAGAACGGGAAATAAAAAGCAAGTTGGCACATTGCCCTGAACGTGTGTGATGCGGAGCATTGAAATTGAGCTGGCAAAAGGTGATATCCTTTACAACAACCACTTGAGCCGACACAGGTATTTAAGTCTTCAATAATCAACTTCTTGCGCATCTGCATCGGTTGCTTGTCAATAATAATAATAATAATAACAGGATATGAGATGGTGGTGGTACGACGAGGTGAGAGATTTACGAGATTAACCTCGACGAACCTGATGCTGAAATTCTAGCAGATTCGCCTGCTGGATTAATGGCAGGATCAAATTGCCAGTTAAAGGCAAAGTTGTAACAGTAGGCGAGTGTCTAAAAATACATATGCCAAGATGGATGGTCACATGTCGAAGACGGCCAATTGTGAGCAAAGGCTATTGGAAGGAAGTGAGAAGGATTACATGGGAATCCTTAATTTACTTTACAATAATCCCTTGATATGCAGCTAATAGGCGATTCTATTTCAAAGATTGGTTTGAGCAACGGCGAGCAAGCTGACTGAAAGATGAGGAAGGTGAGATAGAGAGAACTGGACAGTTTCTGCGGTCAGTTTACTGGAAGCAATGATAATGGCCAATTTGAAAACTGATCAAGTCGACTAATTTATGGTATCACTGAATCTTCTATTGGGGCAGTGTTGACAAATACTGACTGAATCATCTATCGCAATAATACGGAACAATACAGTAAGCTTGAGCAAGTGTAGTAAGATGATGAAATGGTCGGCCATTTTTGGAAGGAGATAAGACTTGAGACACTGATAATCAGTTTCGCTTATCGCAGATTTCGGTTTGCTCAGGTTTTCCTAATTAAAAGATAAAGAGGAGGGCAGCACGAGTCCAAAGACTCCTTTTTACTCGATCCATGTCTGACCGAGTGTCCTGTGAGGAAGGAAGGAAGATGCACTGGGATCAAGCAAAGAATTGCGCAACACGACCCTCGTTTGCCCCGCGCCCACGCGGCAAACCGGAAAGGCGCCTTCCCAGCGACACTCGAGGACACTGCCGACTGTTGCTTCGGACAAAAGTTGATTCGCAACTTGAAATGACGTGGGCAGGAGAGGAACAAAGAACCGTTATAATCGGACATGTTGAATTGAACGAAAAATGTTGATGAATATATTGTGGTGTCGTACGACATGTCTTTCTTGGATCGATAAAAGCCAAGGAAGAATGGCCTGCTGACTGACTCACAGAAATGGCCGACGTATAAAGAAAACGTTCAAGCGTGGATTGACATGGCGGTTGAGCCGCAGATAAAGCTCAACTGATTTATCGTTTTTATAGAATGCGTAACAGTGAAAGGAATAATAAAAACAAAAGTTCGCGACCTATGAATAGCGGGACAGGAGGAAAAGATAGGAGCTTTGATAAGAATCTCTGATGAAATAGTTAAAGTTCCGAGCGTCATAACATAGAAGGAGGAGAAGTTGAAAAAAAGGTAAATGAATGAACGCTTTTGTTGTGAAATAATTTAGTGACCTGCCATTGAAATAACAATGGACGATTAAAACACGTCAGATTCTCGAGGGGCGGGGAAGGAGGGATCTGACTGAGACAAAAACGTTTTGACAGTTGTTCTAAAAGCTTACCTGTTGAGTGAGTTCCGCTGGTACGATATAAATGGGCGGTTTGGAGAAATTCGGGCTTGGGAGCACAGGTGAGAGCACGTGTGATGATGAGATGATCGCGTTGGGGCTGATGAGTCACTGCGAGAAAATGCTTGGATCCTGGAAGGCTCTCTTGTCCAGTCGAGGGACGTTGTTGCTGCGTTGCTCTTGTTGTCGTTGGTGGCTGCGGGATGAAATCAAGAGCGAGTTTTTCACACCTGTTGGACGTTGCTTTGAGGATTGTGTTTGTATGGTAACTTGTGGGAAGAAGAGCTACGAGATTTGGTTGCTTCTTTGACGCGAGTCAGGTTAACACTGGGTTACGGAAGGCCTGCGAGCCGTATTTAAAGGTCTGGGAAAGCGTGGGACAGGCAGCAGCAGCAGCGGCAGAGCGACGACATGACATACACCCAATAACAAGAAGAATCCGCCCGTATATTCCCAACGAATATCAACAACTCAAAAGATATGTTTGTAGATGGAAGACGAGGCTATAGAAAATGCTCTAGCGTCCACAACATCTTCTCAACAAATTCTAGCTATTCCCTTCCTTAAGATGAAGATGAGAAGAAAAAGGAAGGATGAGAGACGAGAAGCTCTATTATAAGGAAAAGAAGACGTTCCTTCAACCTGGTACTTTCTTGCTCAATCCACAATCCCACATAATAAGTCGACATACATACGTCGACGAGGGTGCAACTTTACACCCCCTTAAACTGGATCCCGCTCCTTTTCAGCCGACACGTCCGACCATGGTTTCGCCACCACTACAATAAGCCGGTCACTAATTTCCTCCTAATTAAAACCGTCAACATTTTTGCGGCTGCCGGCTAATCAAAATAGCTTTTTTCAACAATGTTCGCCAAATCATGACGCTTTCACGGACATCAGGTCAAGTTGTGTCCTCCGGAAATTTCTAGTGTTCAGTTGATTAAGCGATGAAGCCAAAAAAAGATTAATTTTTGATTGCCCGCTTTCAACACATGTAGGGAGGACTTTAGAGGTTGTTCCAGAAGACGCCAAAAGTTGAGAAATTGTCGGCAGAGTTTCCGCGGATTGAGTCAGGTGTCTACATATTACGTCGGTTGATGGACGTTTTTTTCAAATTCTTTATCGAACTGGCGACGGGGGTGTACATGTTGATTTGGATGTTACTGCTGCTGTAACGCGGGAAAGGATAAATGTTTTGAAAACAAAACTAAGCTGAGGGATCAGAATATGCGTCGGTTGACACGTTAAATACACTGTTTCAGAAGGCAGGTGACGAAATAAATTTGAATTATTAAGCCAGAGATTTAAGCTTTCAGAGGTTTGCTGTTGATTTTGGAGTAAAGGATGAAATGTTTGATTGATTAACCTTAGCTTTATGCGTTGTTTTTGTGTTTGACGGGCTGAAAATATACTTTAAGCTCCGTTTATGAAGAAAAGCGGCGGAAGCAACTCACCTTGGAAGGTGAATTTTATAAGATTGCAAACAAATGTTGCGTGGGGGTGAAAGGACGAATGACAGCAGCGCCAGCTGCAGTAACGCACGGGATTTGCGTTAACGGAAAAGTTTACGCAGCGATTACTGAGTACATGGTATGGACACAAGAGGTGGAATTTAATTGCAAAGATTTCTTGAGTATGTTTGTATTAATTGAGATTAGTTGTGGGTGAGAGGAGGACATGTTTAGTCGGCTACTCAAGCCCTTCTGCGTAATCCCTCCATTTCAAAACAAATTGTATATTTATGCGAGTACGTAATATCAAATATATGAAGACATAGGAAAAGCTTGTTGTTGAGGCTAAAGAAATCGAAAGAGAAGAGCAGATCTCTGATGGCTTGGGACACAATTAGACGTCGCACACATCAATCAAAATTTAATCGCAGTGAGGTGCCAACCGGCATTAGGAGCCACGTGCTTGGATTTATTCTTTATAATTGCTCACAAAAATGAGTTCTGAGCCAAAAGACACGTCAAAAGCCACTTACAATATATAGAATATGACGTAGCTCAGTTGGTAGCTCCAATTTAAAAAATGGCGATAGGAAATTTTAAGTTTATATACCTTTGACAACTATAGCTGAGCCATAAGGTCTGAGACACGAGACATTCAGCTTATCTGCAAAGGACAAGAAAGGGAAAATTTTACAACAGGAAGAAATATTTTTTTCACCTACAATCTTGTTTAATATTTGGAGGTCAAACAAATCATTGTTGATTATAAGTTATTGAAAAGTGAGCAATTGCGCGAAATGATTAGCTGGCAGGAGAGCTTCTAGGCCTAGTTTACTCAGGAACTTGCCAATGTTAAGTGGAGCCTCGCCAAGGCAGACAGTCGGTCACCAACAAAACTTGACCAGTCGTAAGTGGAATATGATGGCGAAAAACATTGTTTGACCAAAAGATAAAATACTCATTGTTTTTGATCCGTATAACTTTGCAGATTCTGTTGCTTTCAGTAAAGCGTTCAGTATATTGAGCAAGTAAGTTGTTTATAAAGGTCGAATGTCTGGTGTAGTGGAAAATGGCAGTCAACTGACCAAATCGATTATTAAGGGCAAGCAAACGTAACTTTCCACGTTTGAGGTGGATTGACTAGCTCAAGTGTTTGTTTTTATTCAAAAAGTGCACAAATCTTTTGTGATAATTGCCGATAAAGTGTAAGTGGAGAAGGAAGCGTTGAATGTCCTTTGATTGAGCCAAGCGGCTGACTGGCTGACCGAGAGAAGCGTCTTGTCTATCGAAACGATAAAGATGTTAGCTTTAGGAGCAGCGTTGTTGAGTCTTTAAGCAAGAAAGAGGAGGTTTGGCGGCCAGGAAGGAGGTCCGGTGGTCCGGCCCAAAGTTGCAACCTGGTTTCTTTCTACCCGCAAATTTTATAAGCTGATTAAAGTTTGGAGACAAGTGCAAGGATGGAAATACATCAGTTGCGCAAAGTAATTATTTTTCTAATGTTGTTGCTACGTAGAAAAAGATTGGACAACCATGTCCAAGTTTGCGCAAGGTAAACTTACGTAAATTGGCAGATCCTGCTTTTTTCTTGTGCCTTGTGTGCATACAAAACAGTTAGCTTTTCCATACACCTTACGTAATTTAAATGGAAGATTCAGTTTGTTGTTAGTTGACTTTGTTTGTATTGATTCAATGTAACGAATAATATAATATTGACTTTAAAAATAGGGTTCTTCTAAAAATGTTTTAAATAGTTTCGGCAAATTAAAGCGTCGAGTAAGTTAATTCACGCTAATTAAATATCCAGCAGAGTTTTGCTCATGGAGTGTGAGCGGACATGTAACTTTTAGTTGTAAAAGTATAGCCGTCGTGTTTTTGTGTAAAGGTGTTGGGTTAAGTCAGTGGGCTTAATATAATTAATTCCAAGATTTATTTTGACGTATGTCGTTGATGGTATATTCCTTGACGAGTGACACTGACAGACAACCAATAAGCCAGGTCGGACGGACAACACGGATAATGACGGATGGAAAATGCATGGGAAGGACAGTTGTTGCTTCATAACAAGTAAGTAACTTGACTGTAAAAGTTCTCTTTAGTCTATAAGACAAAGTTTCCATGACTAGCTTCAGAAGCTCCACTTTTCAATATTGACGCAAGAAACTTGCTTCTGGCTTTTAACGTCGTAGAACATGCACGTCGTAAATCTTGCCGGTAAAAATCCTGTCACTTTGTTGATTTTACTTCCGTACTTCGGAGTCGGCTCGTTTAAATAACAAACATGAATCACAAAGTCGTTCAAGCTTCAAGATAGGAATTACATCCTCTATTTTACGTAAGCCACTTTCCGTGCACATAGAGACCACAAATATTGCAGTTTTTATATATAATGTGAAATCGGATTTATCGGAATCATTAGGCTTGGGCGATCTTCTGGATGATGAACCTTTGCAAGGTGTTAAGAATCTGCAAGATGGAACTAGACTTTTGTGTATTTATGGATGTGGCGTTATCAGAAAGTTGTTGGGCTTATCGGAACGCTGCTCAGCTTTGAATTTTTGCCTACAAGAAGTAATCATATGCTCAAGTTAGTGTTAGCGACATCCTCAACATTCTTTGCCGGGTGTCCAGGTATTAGCACTATATATGCGCGGATTTGAATCTCGTTGCATGTATTATTATTGACAAAGGATTACATCAACACTTTGTCCGGAATCAGGCAAACGTACACTTGATTTTGCTTTTAAACAAAGATAATTAATTTTGACAGCCCTTCTCGAGCATTAATATAAAATATAGTACATTGTGAACTGATTCTGCAAGAATGCCCTTCAATCGATAGAATGATGATCCACCTTTTTCAAAAGTTCAAACTTACTAGCGAGAATTAGCTGGATCTAGTTACGTTTGTGTGTACTTTTCTCATTAATCGATGGAGGATTAGCAGCGTTTATATGAGCCACCTAACAACGTTATGCGGGATGTCGCCTCAAAACGGGCAGGGGGCAAAGTTGGATATCATCGTTCCCGTCTCGTTTCGATGTAACACTATATAATTACGCTAATCTGTATAAACGTACCGTGATAACTTATTTCAATGAAAGCCCGAGTGCAAGCACGGTCGGAATAAAAAAATAAGTGTTGATTGACAAGGCTTCACCGTTTCATTCATGCATGGAGCACAGAACTTTAAAGGTCGAATTGAAATGGAACTTGCAAAAAAACGTGACCTTGACAGTTTAAATACCTCTGAGATCTCTTATCTGAATTCGTTCCAGCGTTAGTACACGCTGAATATGATTTAAACTTTCAACAAAATATTCAGCGTTTATCAGGAGATCTCTGCCGGCCTGGCCTGAACGTCTTAAAATAGAAGTTCGTTTACAAAATATCTTTTGAATTGGAGGGTGAAGAAGAAAGCTTTCTTTCTGAGAAATCACCGCTGTTGCTGAACAATGCATTTATGCCAGTATTGAATTTTTAGAAAAGATTTGATCCAGTTTTGAAATGGTTTAAATTAGTGTATGTAAAAAAGTTTTACCTTTAACAGACCGGATCATAGCGATGGGCCAATTTTGCAATTCAAAAGTTGATGATGATATTGCGATACCAAGTTGATTCGTTGAATATCTGCGACTCAAGTTTCCCAATTCTGGTTTTGGCGAGGAAATACTGCTATTTTTTGGCCATTGCTACGATTAATGGGAATGATAAGAAGCTGTCAATCGTGCGGATGTCATTTGAAGCTTAAAGAGGTTGATTATTTAAGAATGGAGACGGGAGGTCTGACGCTGGTATGTTTGCAATTATATAACGTAAAAGCCACAGAGGCTGGGACTCTGAATTGCCTCTATTGATCAAATAGTCGAGACGTAATCTGTACAAATGTCAGTGACACATAGCGTTTTTACAAGTAAAGTTTGTAGGCCAAGAATCTTCGAGAAAACTTTGTGTGTACATCAAGGAGAAGTGTCGAAGTTCAAAATGTCTCCAGGAGCTGGAAAAATAGTAAAAAGTCGGTACTTTGTATTTACTCAGGTGCAGAATAAACTATGGCTGGTGCCAGTGCCACAGTCAGTAATTAGATTGTGGAACTGTACTACTTATATAGGTTTCCAGGATGGGTTACTTTTACCGATAATCCTTTGGTTGAGTAAACTCGTTTATTTATGAGTTAGAAGCAGGTACATTGACAAAAATAGTAGCAGAGTAAACAGAAATGGGATAATACCGACTTTCAGAAGTTTAATTTCCTTTTGATATCGTGAGAAAAAATGTTGTTTATCTTTGGTTCAATGAAAGGTTGGATCTGGTCCTGGACACAGTGGTCTAAAGTTTACCACATTTACCGCTCAATTTGACTCTGGTCAGGTTTTATGGATGATATTTTGAAAGCATGTTTTATTCAAGAATGGCTGAATTAAAATTCAAAATTCAAAAATTTAAAAATCAAACTGGAAAGGAGGAATCATTGCAGAATAATTGGTATAAAGAAGGTTTAAGCCTGGCAGATGTAATGGATCTCGTATATGTGCTTAAATCCTCACGTAGGTGACAGATAACTGGAGAGGTTAACTTCAACATATTAAAGTTGTAGCGGTACGAGCTGTCAAGATTACAAACTCGGAAGTTGCCACATAAAAGAAGGTGACATTTGATCAGGGCTCTCGAAATCGTAAGAAAAAGCAGGAAGGTAAGATTGAAGATGACAACAAAAAGTGAGATACGTGCAAGGGTGCACAAAGGATCTCCTTGCAACGAGTCATTATTCACGTAGACCGGATGAGCCCAAGAGAAATGTGCATAACTGCATAAATCCGAATCAGGTAAGAATGATTAACTTGAAAATGTATGCCGATTTTGCTGATAATGTGCCCAAGGATTCGTGCCATATGTCATCACATACTGCTCCTGTATTATTCAGCGAAATTATTTGACATCAGTTTTAAAGGGTACGAAAGGGGCTACGCGAATTCATTGATGCACAATTTAAAATGGCTGTGTAGGTGAACTACTTGGCGCCAATTTTGACTGCGAATCTGCATGTCAAACGAGACAAGGTGGTCACATCCAAGCATCCGCAAGGTGAGTCGACAAGATTCGAAGAAAGCAGTTTGATTCAAAAGAAAGGAAATTTGTACGGGTCAATAATAGACTATTATGTAACAGATGACATAAGTGTTCCCAGAAATGAGTAAATCGAAACAAGTTGCATACAATGTTATGACGCAACGGACGGATTCGTCCACGTTGAACTAATAAAAATGTTGAGTGGAGCTAATCATCTGACTACATAACAAGGTTTATAGTTTGTCAGTTTTAATAGACGAAGATGATGTAAGGTAGCCTGTAATTTTGATAGCATGACGATTACGTGCCAGAGATACAAGCAGATCTTTGTTAATCGTCCTAGACTCGACCGAGATGAGCATTGGCCTTGTTGTAAAATCGTCCTTCCTCACTGACGTAATTCTTGAAATCTGTGAACGAAGCATAATAGCATCTTAATGTGAGTGAAATGACACAAGAAGGGCAGCGCGAGTTGACATTACCGACGTCATTCCGCGAAAAGTATTTTTGTTCATTCATTGAACAAGTTGGCCCGAAAGATGAAGTCGTACTTACTCCAAGTTACAGCGGGAAAGGCTGTGAACTTTTGCTAGGCCAGACAGCCGGTCGCCGCCAAATCTATTTGGCTGGTATCACCCGGAATTTAGATGAGAATTAAACAAGTTGGTGAAATTTCGCACTGATCAGGAAGGAAGGGTCATGTCATGTCTGGCTGGGATTGTGATTGTATGAATGAACGATAATAATAAATGTACCTTTCTGTTGTTCCGGAGAAATCTTCCGTTGTTTCGATTGGTGATAAGCGATATGGTAGTTACGAGAGACGAGATATCGGAAAGTCGGTTATATATCAAGTCCAACTGGCTACTGCATGCGGCTATAGCGTTGAAGGATAAGGACGATTGTGTGTAGCTTCCAATAGAAATGTTTGCCTGAACAACATTTGCGAGTGGGAAACTTTAGTGCGGAGCTGTGTTGTATATATGATGTGTAAATGTGTAATTGTAATCTGGTTGTAGTGGGGAATTTCCAGTGGTGGTTTGATCACATGAATCACGCTGCTAGATTGCAATTACTAGCGCAATTTGGTTTGTTGAATGAAAGCATGTGTATGTTTGTGTAGCTTGTGATGAGTGTGTTTCAGTTTCATCGTCTATCTTACATTTCAGATTATTGGGACAGGCAGCCACATAAACATTTCCAACTATGTATTTACCATCGCATTCGCCGTTTCATTTCTCCTGGCCACCAGCAAATAAAATGAGATGAATGAACAACTGATAGCGCCATCAGCAAGAGTAATTGACGAAGCCTTGCCAAATCTCCCAAAGAAAATTGCAACACTTCGGGGAAACAATTCACAGATTTAGAAGCCTGATTCTGCCAAGTGCCATGCTAAAGAACAAGTCCGATGAACTTATGATGAAACATATGCTGGGAATTCCTTCCGCGAATTTTCTGACGCACAAGCAGTCACCCAATTTGGCATACTCTCGAAATTCGATACAAAGTAATTTATCTAATCAAAATGTTTTGTAGCTTCAAAGCCTAATTATGCACCAAGAAGAAGTCTATCCGAGTCGAGTGACAGCTGATTGAGTTAGATGGCGAGCGACCTTCAGAGTGTCAGACGAGTGAAAGTAAATCAAGCAAGAGTTGTGTTCTAGATAAAGCGCTTGGTAATGAGCCGCCTCATTGACTTGAGTTAGTTACATGTAACTGACGCCTCGCGACAAGTTGTTCTTGTGGCTTAAGCAATGGAGAACGGGGAAACTTGAGCTCCATTGGGAGAAAAGGGAGTCAAGTGACCATGAATCTAGCTTGAATTATGAGATTAGCTCATTGGACAACACTGAATTTCGTATAAAAGAAGAGGAGAAAGTGAAAGGGAAATGATAAAGTTGATAAGTCCCGATTTCGTGTTGAAGCTAAAAGCGTTCATCACCAGAGAAAAATTGCACTTGCATAAAAGTTGATACGAAAATCGTGAGAAGACACCAACGGGTTAACCAGTTTGACCGGACTGATTTTTCAAATAAAAATATTTTCTTGAAGGGCTTGTAACCTCCTCGAGAAAGCCGTGTTTAACGATATGAATAAGGATACATATAATCATAATGCAGAGTCATAATGCAGAGTCATAATGCAGTTTGATTCGTGGAAAAATGTCTACTGATGTTGCGATTGAAAGGAAATAGGAAATCAACTTTCTGAAAGTAACCTTGTTCCTAGTTCCTTAGACGGATGTCAGAACAAATTAAAGATGTCGCAAATTCTACATATGTACAACATACGTTGAAAGTATCTTTCGAGTCGCACATCCGTTGTCTCGTGTCGTGAATGACAAGTAGCTTCAACCTTTTGCTTTGTGCTGGGAATAAGGGTTATATATTAATAATAAAATGAATGATGATTGAGCGAACTAAAGCGGAAGTCGAAAACATTCAAGGATGGACCAAAGAATGACCATTTGACAACAAATATACTACAGCCGGTTTAATCCAAATCGGATTCTGGAGGCGTAGAGTTGGTTCATTTTCTTCAAATGAGATGGAGCTTTGGGATCGAATGCTAACATACGTACAATTATCTTGTTCTTCTGTTTTGTCATATATTGTACTTTACTGACGCCATTTGAAGAAACATTAATCATAAAACGAGAGTGGACACACAATGCGTGTTCCAAGTTCCAGGAGCTGCCAGTTGTAAGGGAGCGTGACCCTGTTTGTGTCCTTCCAACGGGATGCTGAACTGTTTGTTTTATCTTTTGATGAAGACAGCGGGCAAAAGGTCGAATGTCCTGGTTGAATCTAGACGCTTTGATTAACACGTGAGTTTTAAAAAACTTTGGAAAAGCGCTTCTTTGGCTCCGAATGGCGGCTGGCGTGTTTCGTTGATGTGGAAGTCTTCTGACGTTTCAAGGGTGTATAAAAGATTAATCGGAATAAATCAAGACTATTAATATACTTCAGTTGGCTATTATAGGAATTGATTGTTAAGCTGGCTGTTTACTTTCAGACACATGGATGTTTTCCATGGGATTTTAGCATCTGAGCTTAAGAGGACTCGCTAGTCTTTGATGGAAAACCAGAATAGTCTTGATCCACTTGGTCCCAACAACATAAAAATGTCCGTCGCCGTCTGTAACAGAGATTTAATAAATGTCAACAAAGACGCTTAATATTTGACTCTGATTAGCCGGCACGAGTTTTCTCTATGCAGCAAGATTCAAGTTGGAACGTGGCAGCTCCAAACAAAGCCGTGTCTGTTTACGGGTGCATTATCAATGCCACATGTATCTAATTAGGCTTCTATCGTTAGTTTTTCCTGCAAACATATGTACTAGAGCAGGCTATACTTTGTTTGAATCGTGAGCATTTCAATAATGTAATCGCGACACGGATACGGGTCGTAACGTAAAGGTAACGTTTGCTACAAAAAAAGACAAAAAATAGAAACAATATACTTTTTTTCTTGACGCTAAGAAATCGATTTCCAAGTCTGTAGCTTGACATAATCACCCATACCAATATGTGCGTTAGAGTTCCAAATGATAAAGAGGTCGGAGAACAGTACAAGGATTTTTGCTGTTAAATGTATTTAGGTTTTGGAGTAACGTTCGCTTTTATCGGCAGCGACCCCGAATTTCATCGTTTCATATTGTAGCGAGTCAACCGCAGCAGCAGAAATTACGCGGTGGTTTTACAAAGACCATATTAGCTCCACATTTCTCAAAGAGGTGAGATTTTCGCGAAGCACCAAGATTGGTGTCAACTTTGGCAGAGGCTAAGCTTGATCTCCAACAAGCGTATCTGTAAATTTTGCAACAGGGTATTGATTGCGAACAAAGAAAGAAAGATTTCGATTTTTTTAGTTTTTACCCGCATGACACATTTGCGAAGCGCATTGGTTTTGGAGGACCGCAAATACTACATCTAGCAGGCCCTGGCAACCAGCGCGGCCTACAACACAAGTTGCGACGGCAGCAGGGACGGCAAACTGGTATGGGTGCAGGACGTCTTCTAATTTCTGGGTCTTCGCAATCAGTAGTGTCACAGCCAGCAACTCCAGGTATGCAACAGCCTCCGGTGACGATGTAGCCACATGTTCTTGGTGGTCCAAGTGCTAAATTAGGAAGACAATTGATTGGTGGTGGCGGAGGTGGCGGGCATCTTTTGCAACATGGGTTTTCCGGGCATAGTATTGGACAGGGAGGACAATATTTCCCATAAATCTGTGTAATTTTCAGAAGGTCACATTAAAATCGATTGTAGTCGTATATAGTAGTAACTGGATAAATGGATTACCGAAGTCATGCAAGAGTGCCAGTTTTCTTTGCCTACAGGGTCAAGGATCATGTCAGAAGTAGTGCGCTGTGTGTGAGAAAATACGAGTTAGACGTGAAACGTCAAAAGGTTTTTGCAAAAAAACTTACAGGCCCATAAACGCCAGCATCTGGACAGCAGCAAGGTACCTGAAAATTGATCACCAATTAATAAAGCATCTTACAGGTAAAGCACATAATTTGTAAAATGTTGTAATACATGACAAGGGTTTTCTGGTTGTTCTAGATAGGGCACACAAGGCTTTTTCCTGCAACACTTTTTCTGTTCCGCCTCCAAAACATCTCTTGCAAACGGCATTTTGAAGGAATTTTGAGAAATAGTCTAGCTT
>JAQGBJ010001690.1:0-21148 GCA_034698345.1 Sphaeridia pumilis
TACCACTTTTCTGCTCGCATGCGAGCTTTTTTAGCCCTTTTTTGCTCGCATGCGAGCTTTTTTAGCCTTTTCCTGCTGGCATGCGAGCTTCTTCTTCTCGCACGCGAGCTCGTTCTGCTTGCAAGCGAGCTTGTTTAGCCTTTTTCTGCTCGCATGCGAGCTTTTTTAGCTTTTTTCTGCTCCCAAGCGAGCTTCTTCTTCTCGCACGCGAGCTCGTTCTGCTCGCAAGCGAGCTTTTTTAGCCCTTTTTGCTCGCATGCGAGCTTTTTTAGCCTTTTCCTGCTCGCAAGCGAGTTTCTTCTTCTCGCAAGCGAGCTCGTTTAGCTCGCAAGCGAGCTTTTTCAGCCTTGTTCTGCTCGTATGCGAGCTTTTTTAGCCTTTTCCTGCTCGCATGCGAGCTTTTTTAGCCTTTTTCTGCTCGCAAGCGAGCTTCTTCTTCTCGCACGCGAGCTCGTTCTGCTCGCAAGCGAGCTTGTTTAGCCTTTTTCTGCTCGCATGCGAGCTTTTTTTAGGCCTCTTTTGCTCGCATGCGAGCTTTTTTAGCCTTTTTCTGCTCCCAAGCGAGCTTCTTCTTCTCGCACGCGAGCTCGTTCTGCTCGCAAGCGAGCTTTTTTAGCTTTTTTCTGCTCGCATGCGAGCTTTTTGAGCCCTATTTTGCTCGCATGCGAGCTTTTTAGCCTTTTTCTGCTCGCATGCGAGCTTTTTAGCCCTTTTTTGCTCGCATGCGAGCTTTTTTAGCCTTTTCCTGCTCGCAAGCGAGCTTCTTCTTGTCGCAAGCGAGCTCGTTTAGCTCGCAAGCGAGCTTTTTTAGCCTTTTTCTGCACACATGCGAGCTTTTTTAGCCCTTTTTGCTCGCATGCGAGCTTTTTTAGCCTTATTCTGCTCGCAAGCGAGCTTCTTCTTGTCGCAAGCGAGCTCGTTTAGCTCGCAAGCGAACTTTTTAAGCCTTTTTCTGCTCGCATGCGAGCTTTTTTAGCCCTTTTTTGCTCGCATGCGAGCTTTTTTAGCCTTTTTCTGCTGGCAAGCGAGCTTCTTCTTCTCGCACGCGAGCTCGTTCTGCTCGCAAGCGAGCTTGTTTACCACTTTTCTGCTCGCATGCGAGCTTTTTTAGCCCTTTTTTGCTCGCATGCGAGCTTTTTTAGCCTTTTCCTGCTCGCATGCGAGCTTTTTTTGGCTTTTTGTGCTCGCATGCGGGCTCGTTCTGTATTTTTCTGCCGGCAGCCCGTTCTGTCTTTTTCTGCTCGCATGCGACTCGCTTTACGCAATGAAATTTAATAACGTTGGTTAGCCATACCAAGTAGCAACTAATACTTACAGCGTTGGTTGGGTAGACTTTATTTTGTGGGCCGTGGGTTAGTAACTAAAGATTAACCAAATTCATACATTCTCCACGAAGTGATTTGATGGTGACATGATTCAGCAAATAACTGTTATTTATAGGCAGTAATACATGCAAACCAGTACCAGGGGCTACTATACCTGGAGGTTTTCTAAATATTTTTTCCCATCACTGTTTGGCGATTACCACTGGTTAGCGGTGCTACTAATTGTAGTTCCCTGTATTTGTTTTCTCCGCACAGAACGACACCAAGTGTCCCTTGTAGATATCCATAGCTTTAGACTAAGTATATTTTACACCCGGCTTATTTTTTAATTCGAAAAAAGTTTACACTTGTCAGAGACATTGGTGCATGCGCACATGGTTAATTTTGATGGAATGGAGCCTGAAAGAAGTCAACCAGTAGCTCAAAGTCTTGTCGTTCTAGGACATCCATCAGCATCGGTACTCTACTCTTGACGTTTATGCCATTGTATTTGTGTTTGTCGATGTACAAATCGGTGATCATCCCTAACAGTGGAAAGAATTTATGGAATGAATGTTGGATTTACCCTGTAATTCTGGTTTTGAATTATTTACCATAGAGACGTTCCAAATACGAAGGCTGGCGTTTATGGGTGGCTTTTAACTTTTCAGCATTCTCGAGAATATGGCGATATTCAGAGGACAAAACTTGAACAACTTCAGGGTCGTGAGCTTGAATTTCATGTAACGACTCAATCAGAGCTACCTGCAGATCCACAACCAAAATAACGTTTTTCTTCATTTAAAATTGCATTACATTATTTCTCTTACCTGTTTTGTTAATGAAAGAAATCCTTCCAGCTTGGGGCGGATTAGTTGAAGTGTATGGACAACACTTTCTTCGTTAAAATCTGATGAAAATTGAACATCAGATGTCATAAATGAGGCAGAGTTAGTAATAATGGAATGTCGTTTCAGTTTTACCGAAATCAATGTCTAGCCGGAGTTTCTTCTTATTGGCTTCCTTTGTTAAACTGTCCTTAAGAATGGAAATAGTGGAAATGTTATCACTTTTAAAGCTGGCTTCTCCTTGCCTGGAAAGATGACATTAATTAATGAAGTCCAAACTTTTGTGGATTGGATTGCCTACTAAAATTCAACTCACTTGTACATGCAGTTGAGCAACGTATCTAAAAATGACGAGATGAACGTTAATGAAGCCTCTCCTGAAGATGGCGCTCGTTCCGGCATTTCCGGAATGCAACTGATGAGCCATGAATGGATTTCGGCGACACTGAATGGGCCTCTGAGGGTCAAAGTGTTGTACGGTCTGCCAAAAATATTAGGGTCATTTACGTATCCCGATTGTTTTTACACAATGATGCGGGCTTACCGATTCGGATCAAATGAATGCGTTCTGACATGTAGTGAGAGCGGCTTGATGGTAAATGAGCGTATTTGGCAACACTTGGGTTGGATTCTAGGCGTTATGTATGCTTGAATTGTTCCGTGTTGGCCTTCAATGGTTCTGAGCCGAACTTCAATTCTCGTCGTGTTTGCTTGGCAACGAAATGTCACCAGGAGAAAGTTTCCACCCTGTGAATAAAGCATGCAGTAGATGGCATTTTCATCTGTTAGTAACATTGTTAACTATATGAATTTCAATACCTCAGGATCACAATGGCTGAAACTAACAACCGCTGAGTTTTTTTCAACGTCGAGTAGATCAACAGGAACATCACTTTGAATCAGAATTGTGTCTATAGGCGATTCAACTTCCAGTGTAAGCAGGTACGACGCATCGTCTTTAGTTAGGACCATCTGACCAAATATTATAGCCATTTTAATTTACGCCAACAAGTTTAGTTATAGAAGCATCCAAGTTGAAACATACTTTATCGTTAACCGAGAAATACGGGATCGCCGAAAGTCCTGTGCTACTTGCTTCCGCTGCGAATTGGTACTTTTCCCGCTCTTGGTTAACCCGAGTAGTCATTTCTTCTATTTCGTTTCTAACAGAAAAAAACTTGAATTTTGCAATCTTGATTTAATATATTGCCAAAATCCCGACATGTTTATATACTTACTTTAGCTTCACCAACTTTTGCCGGGTTTCATCAGAAATACTGAACGAACCATCGTCGATCCGTAGCTTTTTATCACTTGTTTCGGTTGTAAGGCCAAGTACCCACCCTTGAGAGTACAAATAATATTTTAGCCCTTTCAAGACTTCAAAATTTCGCTAATTATGTATTTACCTGAATATGTCACTACAATAACTTCTTCAAAACCATCGCTTCCGAAAACTCCACCTTGTACGCTCGTAACGCTTTCGCTGCATGACTGTGGGAGAAA
The DNA here is from genome assembly GCA_034698345.1 of Sphaeridia pumilis. Classification (NCBI taxonomy): domain Eukaryota; kingdom Metazoa; phylum Arthropoda; class Collembola; order Symphypleona; family Sminthurididae; genus Sphaeridia; species Sphaeridia pumilis. Next base: position 3,659 of record JAQGBJ010001690.1, read on the forward strand.
GCACATGTTGTTAAACGACGAAAATAAAAGAAGAATTAAAAGCCGCGTTTGCCTTACATAAGTGTAAACGAGTCGGGGCGGAGTTGTTTGATAGCTTTCGATGTCGAAAGCGTACACTTGGACTGTGCCGTCATCAAATCCTATCATAAGTTCCTTGTTTCCGTCGGCAGTGAGATCGAAGAAATCCATGCAAGTTATACCTGCGTTCAGCTCGGTCGATGTTACCCATCTGATATAGCCATCGTCTCTAAAAACATTATTTCAGTTAATCAACTGAAAATGCATTGATGACGAGACAAATGTGTAATAATGAATATATATACTCACTGAGCTATGACAATCATTCCAAACTTTCCATCGGTTGTTCCAAAAATCACAGAATTAGCAGCGTCACCTCCATCGTTAAACAGCGGTACTACTACTGACGGAATGCTGTCCAAATTCACTAGGAATTTCAACTTTGATCGATAAAGTACCCGAAGGGTTCGGTCGCGGCATGCAAGAATCGGTGTCAAACTTTTGCCCTGTTTCAAAATTATTTATGTACTTGTAAATAGGGAACTGTCCAAATCATTTGTTATCATCGTAAATAGTTGATATACCTTTTCAATTAAAAGCGCAGTCACATGAACTATTTCGTCGTCCGTCACATAATACCCTGCATCCTGGCATTCTTCAAATTGACTGTAGACATTTTTGCCAGTTACTAACAAGTGACCTCCGTAGACGTACCTGGAAAAAATATAGAGATTGGCTTTGCAATATTTCGAAATTAGTTTCGTAAGGTTTATCTTTAGAAAATTCTTACATCGAGTTAATTGGTTCCGCCAAATTGGTATCAAACTCTAGGAACATTTTTCCCTTCTTGGTAAACCCTTTGACGGTGTTGCCTGTAGCTACAAAAATCTTGTCCTTTGCTGTTAATCATAAGAAGTATTTTAATTGTTTGAATTGAACAAGAAATAGAAAACAAATGAAGCTAACATATTTTTAATACAAAAATTGCCCTGCTTACCTACTGCACCGCCTAACTGAATTGCGGAAATTGGGGCATGTAAGTTGACCTTGGTATGAATGTGGGCTTCGATTTGTTTCCATGATAATATTTGCAGGATTCCTTCCCGGTTAGCTACAGCCACCTGAAAATTTGTCCACCAAAAATATAATTACCAATGCCGACTATATGAGCAAAATCAGCCCAAAACGTGCATACTTTCTGTTGGGACCCGTCCTCAGTATAACTTGGTAAAATTTTCAAACAGTTTGGAAACGACAAGCCGACATGAACGTAATCCACACGGGATAAATTTAACTCCATTGTTAAAACAAAGTGTTCATCTGAACTTATTCAGCACCATGAAACACCGCTGTATCAAATTCCCTAATACCCGGTTCGGACAGGTCAGGTTGCTAAGTTACGAGTATGATCACAAGAAACGTCTCACAGGGGCATATACTAGGAGCCTTGCATTTTCAGCCACAATGAACTTTCACTAACAGAAAAATGGGACACAACTTGAAAGCCAAGAAACAGATTCTTAATTTACTACATCCGCATGCATTTTCAGGTTTATCAGTACATCTGGACAACAAAACTAACGGGCTAACAATATTTAACATTAACCGTATCGTTGAATTCCGTTCTGATGTATCACAGACTTCAGACTATAGCCATAAAAAGTAGGAAACAGAATAAATCTTTTCTAGTTTTGCACCAGCTGCTTAATTGCATTATTATTACTTGTTGTAACATTTAGCTAGCGGTAGAATCAGGCAAATGATAACATTAGATACTGTGATGACTATTTTATCAGTATTTTAATACAGTGCGTTAATTTGAGACGAGTCCTTGGAAAGATAAATTATAAAGTTAGTAGTATAGTTTCACAGCATCCAGTGCTCTTGCGATTTGAAATTGTCTCTCGAAAGGTACTTAATTAAGTTGACTGTAGACATTAAATTTACTGCAGGGGACGCAGAGCATATCTCCTTGGCCTTGAGGATCTGGAACAAACTTTCGGTTTTCTAATGACGTATGGCACAATTTACAGTTGAAGCATTCCACATGCCAGTGGCCGCCTTGGAAGGACATGAAACGGGATCCAATGACACCTAAAAAAAATAAATCCATAATTGAAGCTTCAGCTCGACAACGATAATAACCAGAAGCTCAAGCAAGTTCCAAGAAGGACCAACCTGAAATGACGTTACTGCATCCAGCACATCGCTTCGAATAAAGCTCATCGTAGCAGCCTTCACAGAACGGCTCGTCCGAGTTCTTGACGGAATGGACCATCATGTTTTGCAATGACAGGTGACAGTGGGAACAGCTGAAGCAATCTCGATGGTAATGGTTTTCCTTGTACACAAGGCCTGCACCATGAGTTGGCGAAATGACCCGGCTGCACTTTTTGCAGTTTTTGGCAAACTTTTTGGTGAAGCAGACGTCGCAGAAGATTTTGCCTTCTTTAGGGAAAAAGCTAGCGGATCCTATTGGGTTAGTGCAGCCGTCGCAGCAGAAGCAGTCGTCGTGATACTGTCGTGACTCGTATTCCACCGTCTCACCTGTAAAAACAAGGCTCAATTAGTATTCATTCAACTTTTAATTTCAAGACAAAAGCATAAGGCCGTCGGACATACCATAAAGAACTTTGTGACATTTGGCACATTTTTCTGTGAATCGCTGGTCATAACAAGGAGCGCAATAAGGGAGCTCATCCTTGGCGTAAATTTCTTCGTCGCCAAGTCGCTTATTGCAGCCATGGCAAATGAAGCATTCGTGGTGCCAAGGCTGATTGCGAAAAATATATCCAGTTGATTTGAGGTAAGTCTTGCACTTGACGCAAATTCTTCCCTTGGTCTCAAAATAGCAGACGGAGCAGAACAAGCCATCAGTTTGCTTGCAGAAGGTCTTGGATCCGATGGGCTTGAGACACTTGTCGCAGGAGAAGCAGCCATTATGCCATCCTTGCCCTTTGTACACGACCATTTGGTTGACTGCAAAGTACAAAATTTGCAAACATGTTAAAAAATTCTATATGGGTTCTGGATGCTGTTGTAAAGGACTTGCGGCAATTTCAAGTGTTTTAGCACCACCTCCGGCGGCATACATTTCGAGTGTTTTTCAAGTACAAAAAATAAGGCAATTAAAAGTTTTATGTTTACCTGGCGTGAATGGTCCATGGCATTTGATACAGCCGGCAAGCTCAGCCTCTTCGTTTTTGAAGCAAGAGACACAGATGATGTCACCCTGTAAAGAAAAAGGTCATTTAGCATTCATAATGACGGTAAGTGCAAATAGAATAACAAATAATTGCGTCACTCCACAATGAGTGAGACGCCGGACGGATGACTAATCTTGTCAAGTTGCAACTTGTGACGCCTACCTAAACTGCTATCAGAATATTTAAGTGCTAAAAAGCAAGTATGCAGCAGCAACTCACCTTGGAACTTGATTGTACAGTCTTTCCTAGCAGGTTACACGAGCATTTAGCACACCTTAATGTTGGTTTACTGGATGACACAACTGGTTTACTGCTGGCTGGGTTGTTTCGAACGACGGGCGGTTCTCGGCTGCTAGGCTTGTTTCTGTAATCGTTATCTTGTGCAGTTGCATATGGGTCAATAGGCTTAGGCTTCATGGAACCCATCTTGAAAATGGAATTGATTTGGTCCAAATGGGTGTTATCTTCCGGTTCATAGCTGACTTGACTTTGGGCAACAGTCGGCCTGTTGGAAACTACTGAAGCTGGTTTTGCTGGAGGTGGTGGAGGTGGAGCAGTGGAAGAGCCGAAACTGGTGTTTGAAACCGATGTGGAAGCTGGCTTGGACCAGGAACCAGGCCCAGGGCGGATGCCCTGGAAACCTGGTTTTGAAAACACTGGTTTTGGGACTGGTGGTGGTGCTGGAGTGTAGTGTTTAGCCGGCGGCGGACTTGGTGTAGAAGAAGTAGTCGTAGTAATGGTATGCTTGTATGGCGTTGGAGAAACACTTGGGACTCCAGGCGACCTTGGAGCTAAAGCTGGGCTCAAGGGCCGAATTCCAGGAACATTCCCACTGACAACAGGCTTGAGGAAATTTGACTTTGATGCCGGTTCACGTTCATTACTTGAAGTTGACGACAACGAGCTTGATCGTGCATGACTATGGTTGCTACTCTCTTCAGGATCCTTCCAGTCAGCCACCGCTGACGGAACAGCAGCGATTGTTTTGTAGTCAAACTTCATGTTTCCAGCCCCAATGAATTTACTGGTCCTCGTCTGCCCATTCTCATTTTCAGCGTCCTTGACAGCTTCGAGTGTCGGTGACTTCTGCGGTACTTTTGTAGCGGCATTTTCGATCAAGTTGCCCTTTGAACTTGTATGAAGGACTGGTGGTGCGGCGGGCTCAAGCTCAGTGGTTGTGACTTGAATGGGCATTGGCGACTGGTACCTGGGCGACGGCGAGTAAATTCCCAACTGGATCGAGCCTGAGCTTTGTGACGAGTTGTGGGAATGTCTGTCGCTTTCGAGGCTGTCCAAATCAGTTTCCAGCAACGGAGGCGGTGGCGGCGGAAGCGTCAGGTCGATTATGTTGTTGGAACGATGGTGGTGATGGTGATGGTGGGACTCATAGCCGCCGCGGTCTTGGTCTGATGAAGCTTCAGAAGGCGGCGATGGCGGAGGTGTGACGGACACGGATCGCGTGCTGCTAGGAACTGGACTTATCGAGGGTGTAGTTGCAGACTTGGACTGGAAAGGCTGGGGTAATGTTGCGTAAAGGAAGGCACTCTTCCCACCACTGCTCAATGGCTTTGGAGGTATTTCCGGTGGCTGAAACAAAGATTGTTTTTAAAATACTTTTTTCTCTCACCCTCTCCACACACTGGAAGCAAGCTTATTAGCAAATTTTTCCCATTAGTGCTCACCTTGAAACTCGGTGGTTTAACTCCGCCGATTTTAAAAGCATCGCTTGCATTTTTTGCCACTGGCGTAGGAACACTAAAGTTGAACATGGACTCAAAGCACCTACTGCAATAAGGCTGCTGATCTTTTGGCAAAGGTGTAAATTTTTCCGGATTCGGGGAACAATGATAACACTCTTCTTTTTTAGTATTGTCCGAAATTGACAAATCTCCCAGTTGGTCCGCTGGCGGCGCTGGCCATTCAACAGAAGCTTCTTCGATGTGACTCATTTTCGTTACTTCATTCACACTCTCTCTCAAAAATATCCCACTTGTTCTGGACAATTCGGTAACCACTCACTCAGTCAGTCGGAATTTGCACTTCGCTCCTTGCGAATCCAAGACTTATAAATTTCGCAATGTCACGCGATATGTCCAATTTGCACTTGACAATCAGCATACGACAGATAATGTTGACGATGGTCGTGTGTTGTATTTGTATTATATACGTTGGTTGTAACTGCGCTAAATGGCGATGTTGCCTCGTTCAACGTTCAAGTCAGAATGGCAAAGAGAAGGAGGCTGCTCCATTGTTAAACGTGGAGTAAATACATAGCGTTGGTGGAGATACTGACGTTGAAGATAATATCGAAAAGAGCGTCAGTCAGGATGACTACATTGCCTTTAACGTTGTTTATATGAGAGCTGTTTGTATATGTGTAAGTGTGTGGCTTGAGCAAGGGAGAAGAAGAAGAAGATATGATAATGCGGATCCTGCACTAATGATGCACAAGTCTGACTAACATTTGTTTTGAGATGAGTCAGACTTTTGAGAAGAGATGTGAAGGGAATATAATATAATGAAAAGGTAGCCTTACTACCTGGCCAACTTTGACTTTTAGTTAAAGTTAAGTAATATATGGACGAAACAGTAGTAGACAAAGCGAGGGCACTCCTGAGAGTGCCTTGCGAATAGCGATCAAGTTTAAGTTGTTTTGTTAAACTGAAGATCATTTCTTCAAAAGAGGTTATTACACAACAAGAGGGGAAAAGAACAAGTGACAAAGAGGATGATGATGGAGAAGAAGGTTTAACATGGCTTTTGTGTCTGTGCCAGAAAGAAGTTCATTTAACGATTAGTCTGTAACAAAGCAGAAAGACTTGACTGGCTTTCGATGGAATGCAGTTTAAGTAAGTAGCTTTAGTTAAGGAGCAAGCAAGCAATGACAAAAGTTTACATAAAATAAAGTCTACTGACTTGTAGTAGGAGCAGTTGTAAACGATCATTTTTATAACCATCCTGTCATGTAGACGGAGTATGATCAAGTTTGCAACCTTGCAAATTTGCACACGGCTCCTATTGTCCTCTACCAAAATGGCAAACGCTCCCTGGTTTTATGTCTGCCTGGAGCATGTTTTGCTCAAGTCGTAAAATTACAGCGTGAGGCAGAAACAGAAAGCGAACAAGATTTTTGAGTTGTTATTGAAAAAGGTTTCTTGTCTTGTCCATGTTCTTGTAGCTTTTTAGTTTAAATTTAATGAACAAGCGTTTAAGAAAAATTAAGGAGAGCAGAGGAGAGGATGTATCATATATATATATTGACGACGCTGCGCGGAAATTCCAAAGGCGGCGGCGGATGTGAGGAATTCGCTCATGAGGATGTTAAAGGTGAAGCGTGAGACGCTGCAGGAACGTTTAAAGCGGATATTAGACATTATAACAGAAAGGGCCTTGTTGTACTACTCGATGATAATAATGTGTATCGGATGATGTGAATGAATAAGCAGTTGGGGAAATACTTGAGTCGCCTAAAATGTAGGTTATCGCACGTGGTAAGTGTACATGTATAATTGGCGTCAACTTTATGTAATTGATGCGTTGGAAAGAAGCGCATAAATGTTGCGGATTATTTGCAATTGCAACAACGTTGCGCCTGCGCACCGTTATTCGCAAAATAGCTTATGGGATTTTGGCTTCGTGGAATGTCAAGAATTTTACGAGGATTTGGCTTTTTCAAGTGTAAGGTGAAGTTGTGCAGCTGCTGCTGCTGCTAATGATGTGAAGGATGGTTTGAAAAATGTAGGAAGGGCAAATAAGTTTTATGATTGAATGGCAAAAGTGTTTGGTGTGTGAATGGCTGGAATTTAAATTCATTAACGATGACTGCAGCAGATAATGTTGTAAATATGGTCATTGGAGTGTCCTTGAAGGAGTTACATTTGGTTAAATGGTTCTTGGAGCTCTGAGTTGGCTTCAAAAGGAATTGTGGCTGCATTTGCTATATCTGTTATGTGTCATTACGCTGTTATTGTTATGATGACGACGACGACTATTGCAGCTATAAGCGATGAGGATTGCAAGCGAGAAAAAGGATGAGGCCATTTCCGTCGTCGACTGGATCGGAAGCGACGACCAAGACGACGCTCTCAATAGGTGGTGTGGAATTCCGAATGACTAATATCTGCATTAACGCCGTCGACAAAAAATCCTTTTGTGACAAACGTGAATAACAGGAATTGCACACACCTGGTTGGCAATAATGCGTCCGTGTCGATGGGGTGGCTGGAATGCTGAACAAAAAAGATACGAGTCCGACAACTGTCACACGAACGACAACCAGAAGAAGCCCACAAAAAGATCCAGACATTTACAAGTTCATCTGAGCGAAAAAAGGAGATTATCGCCTCCGACCCCTGGAGAAGAAGACTTGGAATATATGGAATAATCTGTGAAAAATATGGACAAGGCATATAACAATTTATATCAGGGAAACCTTTTAGTAAAAGGAACAAATAATAAATGGGCTCGAGCCGGACGAGACAGATTATTGTCCAAGCTGTGTCGACTTGTAAATTTTATTGCTCTTTATCTATGGAATAATGGCTGAATGATTCACAGGTTTAGTTGTAAATGCTCGTGTGTGTTTGTGTGTAGGTTCAGAAGCTCAGGTGATAAGATCAAGGAAAATATTGAAAGAATTCGAGATAATACAAGAGTCTCGTGGAAGCAGAATGCGAGTTGACCAAGTGACCGGCAGGGTCGACTTGACGACGACGACGACGCGGTCCACTAAACGTGTGTAATGTATAAAGGTCGTTTGAAAACACAAGTCTTATTGTCCCTTTCATTGACACAACATGGACGTTTGAGGTCTGCACGAATTGTTGTCAACGATTGTTTTTGACCAAGTACTGAGAGACAGGCACACGTTTCCTTTGATTTTTCCTCGGAATTTCAATGAGTCAAGGATTTAAATCGAGCCAAAAGAATGGACAGGAGCAGGAGTGAGGGTGAGCGAGGCTGTGTAAATCATTAGAAACGGATTTGGGCTAAGAATGCGATATATAAAGTGAATGAGAAGGAGAAGAAGAAGATGGGAAAGATTGAGTGACTTGACAGGGTGGCATATCCGCCTTCTTAACCCTTTCTTCTGACGCCTCAGCTATTTTCAGAACTTGAAATAAAATGTTGTTACGGAAATGGACCTTATTAAAAGCGCATACGAAAAATTGTTATGGCGCTGGACGCTGCGCGAGGAGTGAGATGATTGAAGACGTGAGTGAAATGAAACAGATTGCCCCTTTAGATTCGAACATGCCAAGCCAAAGATAACTGTGATACTACTTTGTTTCAACTTTTATAGCGTTTGATATGATGGCCGTAAAATCATGTCTTGTTGGCATCTAATTGTATATATTTTCAACGATCCTGTTCGTTGATGCTGTTGCTGCTAAAATGTGCACTTTAACCAGCATGCATTTTTTAATCAAATTACAAAGCGGCTTATCATATGGCGAATTCACGAGGTGGTGCAATTGGCGAGAGAGAGCACGGTAAAGTACCGAATTAAAAAGCTTTTGTGTTATGGCCTCAGTCGAACGTTAGTTAGCAGGTATTTTTTACAGAGAAACATTACGAAATATGTACTGAAACATCGAGAATCGATCGAGAATTTAAATGGCAAAAGTGCAACACATTTCCGAGAAGAGCGTAATAATGCCGAGTGGAATTCACTCAAAACCTTTGCTTCGAAATCTCGAGTCAGTCAGTCAAGTACGCACAATTGGGCAACAATCCTTTGCTTTGTTCCGAATTGACAATAGATTGAATTGTTGGCAGCTGAATTTTATACACAAGCTAGAAAAGTGTATGTCAAGATTGTTTGCCATGGAGCAAGTGGCAGGGAGAAGAAGAAAATGTTTGATGGTTTTCGGCTTAAAATGTGAAGTAAGAACGCGGGGCCGTTGTTGAAATTGGGATGACGGACTTGAAGAAGAGCACGAAAAAAAGTATGAAAAGGAGCTTCTTGTTGACTTGCAATATTGAAGATGAGCAAGTTAATTGTGCAAAGTGCATGAATGCCAAAGCCAATGTGGGGGTGAAATGATAGTGAAAAATCCTTGAGGCAAAAGAGGCAGGTTGGCAAGGAACGAGCGGGTAATCAACCCTTGTTTAAGTTGCATAACAATATATTCACAATCGTACAAAGGTTCAAGTGGCATTTAGCCACTCAACCAATGTTGCAAACACAATAACGCTTTTAATGAAGTCGAAAGGAAAAGTTGCAATAATGGCTGACAGACAGAGGGCCGGTGTGCGTAGGATTCTGTGCGGTTTGGCTGTCGACTGACTGCCAATTCCAACAAGTTTACAAGCTCAATATCCACCAACACCACTGCCAACCATCAGATGGCAGGTAATCAAAGAGTCGAAATTAATTTAGGCTTTTGTATGGGTTTTTCAGTTGGCTGAGTCCAAAGTATGTGAAGCAACTCTTGTGTGAGGACACACAATTAACAATAGTAAAAGAGGCGTGAATGAAAAAAGGGGTAAATCAATGACATCTTTATAACATGTCGTTTTATGCACTCATGGAGAAAGTTGCCAACATTCGACAACTCCATGACACCGTGACATGAGCCAGCAGCAGCAGCAGCTGCGTTAAATTGAAACCAATAAGAAAGTTTAGTAATATTTAAACCTGGTTTGTTCTCGTCAGTTAGGGCGCAATTTTAATGCTAGTTGTGTTCAACATGGCTTTATTAGCCGCAATAACGTTTTCACAAGGGTTTTGACAAACTCACGAATTTTTGCGACATGCGAAAATTGTCAAAATTTTTAAAGGTGAAAATTAACAGTAAACTTACGGTACACTGTGGTTCAGGAAGGTGACAAAATTTGAGAATTGTGTGATGTATGATATGCACGTATATATATACAGGGACGAAACTGCAAAGCGGTTGAAGATGACTTGAAGAAACGGCAAAGAATTACCAAGCAAAAGTTCTTAACGGTTTTGACATGGCCGTTGTAGGTAGAGGGAATTTTGTTTAATTTGAAATGTTACGCTGGATTTGAAATTACGTCATACATATACATAATACGTTGGAATTCCATAGCAAAAAGACTGACAGTGACAGGAGATGGACTTGAAAAAGATGAGATTGCACAACTTGCAAATGTTGCGAATTATATATTATGGATAAAATTTTTGAAAGGTTTTTCTTGATGGGAAAGTTGTGCTGTGCATATCTTTGGAACAATTAAGGGTCTTCTGAAACGATCGTTGTTGTGAAAGAAAGATGTGAAACGATGATTTTTCCGAGAGCAACGCTTGGGAGCTTTCTTCCGGTTTGAAAATCACGCACGCGGATTTAATCTCGGAAAATTCGAGTTGGGAATCTTTTGGATGATGATGACATGGCTTTAAAATTCATAGGGTACTGTACTGTACCACGGCGACCGCAAAAGCACGCTTCGACACTGAATTGTGAACCATATGAAATTGCAAATGAACTCGGTAAACCATGGACCATATAACATTACTTTGAGCCCGTGGTCTTTGTGGGACCTTGACGAAGATCAAGTACCTGATCACGGCCTCGCAACCCCGAATTTTTTACCTTTAATTAAGGTATGGATCAACAGGATGAACTTAATTATAGAGGTGAACTTGATGCTTGCAAGAAAAACCTTCCGACAATGCTCCTCGCTCAAGTCGGATTCCTCCAGAAAAGTGCAAGTTATTTCTTGTGAATAATCAAGGTTCGTGGAACATGAGGAATGTTGTTGTGTAAATTTTTTTCAATATGAAACCAGAAAAGTAGTAAACTTGAAAAGTACAAATGCAGACTTGAGAGAGTTGTGATGATGGGGTCCAGTGAAAGAGATGGCCGTCACAAGGAAAAGCGATAGTTGAAAAAGTGAAGAAGACGAGCCAAAAGCTTATACAGCTCGTGCGAGGAATGGATGAGTTTTGCAAATTGCGAAACAAATTCCAAAGTGAAGGATGAGATAAGAGCGGGATATATAAATGAAAGATCACCGAGAGAAAGGAGTGATGGAGTGAAAAAGAGGCGGAAAGGTACAGTTATTAGGTGATGTTTTATATAATCCTTATGATGGGCTTGATAATAAAGACCGATAGTGTCCTCCTATTCATGCAATTAAGTCCATGTGCTGAGCCACGACGATAAAAGCTTTTCAAAGGTCCATGAACGAGAATGGAGGAATTTCGCATTGCTCCCGCCGTCTGACATCATAGTCTGACCGAGATGGATGGAATTTCCTGGTTAAATTGAGACAGCCTGCGGAAGAAGAAATATATATTCGCTGGGATATGAATGCTCTATTGTGGCTCGTAGGGATAACCTTCATATTTTAGTTAGTTACGTGTTTGATTGAATTTGAAACTGTTGGTCAGTTTGATCTTTGAATAAGATGAATTGTGATGTAAACGAGTAAACAATGAGGCGGTGGTGGTTGAAGCGGACAATGGAATGCCATTTACAGTGACGCCCTTCCGTGAATGATATGTGATGGCTCGACTACACCAAGTGTATGTGTGTCTGAGTGAGAAAGCGTTCAAAAAAGAACAACAACAGTTTTGACGCGGAATCGAATAATTATGGATCGCTGATTGTCCCATGTAAATCATTATGATACAACAAGAGTTATGATGGCAATGGCAATGATATGATGATAAGCTGTTTTTAGCATTGGGAGAACAATGTGTAGGAAGGATCGCCATCCGAGATGCATTTAACGATCCTTTTTGTAAGATTCGCCTTTATAATTTATAATCTATAAACGATTATTCCCCTGGCTCATACTAATGCATTCAACCATTTTTAACAAGCACTGCAAAAACTGGAAGCCAAAGCAACCTGTTTTGCCAAACAAGTAACAGGACATGAAAAAGAAGAAATATGACATGAGCTGACCAGTAATAAAATTCCAGGAGGAGTTTTGAAAAAAATATATATAATGCACCTGACTCTCTACTAACAGCACATTATATTGTATTGCTCCACATAAATTAACCCCACGTTTATATGCACTTGAAAAACGCAAAATGTCTTGGTGTTGATAATGGGAAAAAGTAGCGATCGTGGCATTTTAACACGGCCTACATATTATTAGTGGTTTGCCTAATGATCTGGATGAATGTGTTATGAAGCTGTTAAAATTAGTGAGCTCTGACGAAATAAATTTAAGCTATGAAACGCTGTATAGCAGTTTGACGCTTCTTTGGATTTACGTAACAAGAGATGTCATATCGGATGCAGTATTACTAATGATGGGAGGATATACGAGTGAAATGAAGGTCATATGGCGGAAATAATGATCATGTGAGGGGATGGAAATTAGTTTTGTTTCATATTAATGGCTCTGCCAAGAGGATTAATTTGGTACTAAACCTAGTTTGATCCAAGTTATATAGTAGCAGTTTACAAATTATAAGAGCTTATTGGGCGACTTGTTGTTGACAGCATCAAAAAAGCTGTTATATTGTGAAACGAGATCAAGATATTTAATACTCTTTTCAAGTAATAATGCTTGAGAATTATAAAACACAAGTCTGGTGCACTTGTGCCCCTGGCTATTAATTGCTCCATGGAAGACGATGATGAGCGATAAAGATTCAATTAATCAGCACCATTTGCAAGATAAGAATCGCGTTAAGGTGTGTAGTAAAGCTGTTGGCCGAATTACATGAGTAAATTAGAGGGTTTGCAGCGCGGCTAAAGCAACTTTGAACAATGGCCATTTTCAAACAACATTGTTTCGTGGCACGAAGGAACGTCTTAATTAGAAAAGAAGTGGATTTCGAAGTGGTATCTTGAAAGATCGAGAATGCACTTCTGCTTGCACATGTGCAGCTTGATCAGGTTACCAAAAGAACCGACTTGTGGCACAGCTTCCAAGACACGCCTCGGAAAAGATACGAGTTTCAAGCCACATAGAAGACTTGAGGGAATTAACGAAAGGAAGCTTCGGATTTCGTTACAGAGTCAAGCACAAGTTGCATTGTAAGCAAGTTCCAAACGCAATAAAAATTTACAAACAATAATAATATAGACTTTGGTTGGAGCTGTTCCAGTTTAGTTAGCACAAGAACGACGCATTAACCAATCGAGCAGTAGTTAAAAATTATGTACATCCTGTCTCAAGTTAAAATTGACAAAACTCAAAGAGCAAATCTATAAGTTGGTTAATGATGACGTTAAGTTCTTGAGAATAACGCATAAACGATATCGACAAGAAAATAAAATACGACATGTGAAATCCAGACAATGGATGTTTTAACGGATTTTTAACGACATATCGACAGAACGTGATTCTGTAGAATTGTATTTAAAGCATGTCTCAAGTTTAATGCAGTCTTTAGAGGATGAAGGAATTGGGGTTCGAAATGATCCTCTGTCGCGTTTAAAACTGCATGCTTTGTTAAATACAGAAAAGCAATATTTTAAAACTAAAGCCCGAGGGTTATGCGGAAACGTTGCCATTTGCAGGACTATATACTGGATGGAGTGACCTTCCTATATGTAATCTAAGACGAGAGCTTAAGTTATGTCTGTACTTTGTAAAACCTGACCGTTAACTAGCTGTCAAAAGCGTTCAAAAGACTTATTAAGCGGCTGACAGATAAATGTGGATGGACGTTATATTTATCATGTTTTCCACAAAGAATGGAACATACTGTAAAGAAGTGGAAAAAATACGCTATATTAACTATGTCGCGTGAACAAAAACATTATGTACATACGCTGGCGGTAATCCGATAATTAATTGGTTGCTAAAAATTGCAAGGCAGGAATGTGAACACATGTGGCATTGAAATTTAATCAAGGGTGCGCGAGGCTGTTCTAATCTATAGAAGCTTGTATAAATTATCCTTGGATTGAATTCCGTCTATCAATTCCCAGCAGGTCCAAAATGTATACACAATTATGACAAACTGTGATTCAGCGATTTTTTGCATGGGCTTTCCACAAGCTTGACGGAATAATCTGTCTCGGCCACTCCAACTCTTGTTTCCTGGGTTAATCAACTTGACACTATTTTTTGACATGAGCCCAGTTTTGCAGGTCGCAAGCTGGGAAAAATCAGTTGACCTGTTTGCAAATGGATTAGATGGTGAACAGGTTATAAGGATCCCTCTCAGTCAGTCAGAGATTGTTTCAACTTTTGTCAAGGAGTTAATGTGCTAATGTTGTACTTACTTTGGAAACTGACTGAGTCATGATTATGTGTTGTTGAGTACTTGCCAAATTACAATCATTAACTAATGGATTTGCTTGGATTGTTTTTACAGAGGGCAAGGTTGAAACATGGTTTGCTGGCGGTCTACAGAGCAGACAAAGAGTGACATAATGCGCTGGCTATAAACGATACGTGGGAAAGGTGAAGATTGTTTTTGAGACCGTCTTGGAAGTTGGCGAGATGACTTGTACGTGCTTTTTCTTAAGTGCATGGAATTGGCGGAATGGGCAATTAAAGGATGGTGCCGACCGGGTTAAGCGTAAGGAAAGTTTAGTTATGCTAGGTAATGAGTCTATGGCTTGTTATTAACGGCGGGATTGGCTAAGTTGTATGATTATATTGTCATTACATTATGGTTAAAGAGGAGGTAGCTGGAAAGAATAATAATGTGCTGGATGCAAAACTGCGCTTCAAATCGTTTATCGGCTTGTATTAATACGAAATACGGACAACGGAGCGTGGTTAATATATTATTATTGCTACTGCAATTTCTCAACGTTTTTATTATCGTCTGCTCTCACAGGAGCTCCTGTAGGTGATCATCTGCGCTTAGAGAATTGATTCAACGAACCATTAATGCGTATCATTTGGGATATAATATATATGAGCGAAAGCGTTTTACGAATAAGCTGCTCAAACTTTTTTTTTGATTTTTTTAATCTGTAATATTCGCAATATGGCAAAAGTTTTACTTCAGAGCAGCTGCGAAACCAAGCTTCAGCAATTGGAGATTGCGAATGCAGTGCGGTGACACACTAGCTACACAAAGATGCTAAAAAACTTCCACGTTTTGATATTTTTTATCGATTATGATAAGAGATGTATAAATATATATTTTGATCAAATGTATATGCAAGGAAGCTACTGGTGTCCTGTCTGCAAAATATTTGCGAAGTATATTATAAGCGCCAAGATTATGGACAATGGGTTGTTCAAAAGCGGGCTAAATTTTAGCGGGAAAAATACGCGGTGACTGATTATGTAACCGTCGTTGATGATGATTTCAAGGCTCAGTTGGACAGGTACACGTGCGATTTGCATAATTTGATTCCCTGTGAACAGGCCGTAATTGCCAGGTAGGAAACTTTTGATGATTACTGATGTTTCTTCTGACGACGATCATGGTCTTTACAAATCAATGTTATCAGTTCGTTGATTCTGCTTTGGAAGGTAAATCTGAAGAAATTGTAATAAGAATGAGACTCTCTACATTAAGACTGCAAATATTATGCATCTACTGCACGACGTCAGGTCCAGGATCGGGTTGTTAAATTATTTGCAAAAATGGCGGATGATCACGCAATGAAGATGATTTGACGTGTTGGCTTTGTTAATGGGTTGCAGGTAAAAGCCGGCTCTTTCCATGTCCATGATACTGGTCATAAAAAGAAAAATTTCTGAGCAAACAACACTGATGGTTGGTGATGAGAAGAGTGAATGACTAAACTTGTGCGAAACATTCTCTATTTTTGCTGCCCTGACATCTGGTTTCGCGGTGGCGAATATTATTATTACTGGAGAATTCTTTGGAAAACCTCATCAGACATGGTTTATATAGAAATATTTTTGCGAATACTGCCACAAAGAAACTTGACAATTCCGTAGAAAGACGGCGAGAAGTTGATGACTGGGAAACAAGTTGTTGTTTTGATAAGTAACTTTACAGGGTTTTGATATGAAATCAAAAATTCAGTTATTTGCATATGGACCGGATTGCCACTCGACTGCGCTGCGAGGCAACAAGGACCACCGAGGGGCCACCTGCCGCATGTTTGTTTCAAGTGGCAATGCGGTTTTCTGAGAGAAATGTAAATGTAATAGATAGACTTGGAATGTGTATATTATGAATGATATGATCCGACATGACATCAAAAAATGCGGAATGGCTTTTTTTGCAAACCAGATTGAAGAGTTATTACAAGACAGTTAATTTGCTAAACTCGACTAGTTTGTAGTTGATCTGGAGGCGTTTGTCAGTTTCTGGCACAGATCAAGTTGGTATGCCGTCCGTTTTTAATTTGACGCTGCTGTCTGACAAGTTGCTATGCCACAATACAAGAATGGTATTCCAAAAAGCTGCAAAAGTTGGTTAAAAAATGTTAAAAAGCTGGTAAGCTGGTACTTTGAGCATAAATCAATCATTGCTGTCAACTTTGGTGTGTAAAATGAAGGACAGAGACAAAGACGGGCAGAACGGGTGAGATGGAATCCATCACACAAATTCTTTCTCCCGCTGTTAACGTCCTGCTGCCGTTTGCCGGTTTTACTGCTAGGTCAAGGTACTTGGACAAAGAAAAGTGCAACTTGAGGTTTCTAAGCGAATTACTTAATGTTCTTGGGGGTAGAAATTCGGCGAAATTGGACGCCATGCCACATATGACCTCCTGCAGTTCCGTGTTTGTGAGTGGACTGACATTATTTTTAAGCTGACTTTTTGTCCTTTGAATCAAGTACAATTTGGGCATTAGTTCTGCAATATTTCCAAGTGAATTATTACTCACACAAGCCTCATCGCCTTTACATGTGTATTTGGAGTTGAATACCGCGGTCATTGTGGTTTATGGAAAAATAAGTCATTGTATGGGGTACGAACGACGTTGAACTTCAGAGGGGGCCATTTGGTCGGTTTACCGCCAAAATTGGCAGTGATTTTATAATCTTATGCGGAAATTATTAAACGAGAGTTTCAACATAGAGATAAGTCAAATTTTTGATTGAGTGTTCAAACTTTGGACTTTTGTGTAATGTAGAGCAGGTAAACATCCGCATTATATTGGCCATTTTTATTTTATATAGCGACAGGCGGCCAGAGCTAGAGGAAGAGGCCAAGAAAAATGGCAAAAAGACAAGTGATGAAAGCTGAGGATGATGAGAATAAAGAATGGATTCGAAATTACGGGAACAACAAGAATGTGTACTATATGAAGCTCAAGATGACGAAACTACACACGGGGTGTAATTATGCGAATCATGTTTTAGGGCCAAGAAGCACGAAGTTGGAGGTGGCGTGAGCATTAATCAGAGCAGAGGTTGGAACTATAAGAATGGCGAAATTATC
>JAQGBJ010001691.1:0-21146 GCA_034698345.1 Sphaeridia pumilis
AGTCTATTTTAAGTTCTAGTCCCGACTTGAAGATTTAGAGATATTTTATAACAATTGTTCAGAACATTTTTAATTCAAATGTATACATCTAGTTCAAATAACGCTAATTAAACACAAACATTACACGTTCTCACACCATAAACTGGCCATTTTTCATTTCATGTATCGCCCAGAACTATTAAGTAATCTATAGAGTCATTTAACCGTATCACTCGTTCAGTTACAACCAAAGACGAAGCTCTAGATACAATTTTCGAAGGTACTTGTCGTCGACTTAGCTTCTTATGAAGAACTCTTTCATTTCTCATAACAATGTAGGATCTCTTATACACATATCAGATTACATCTTGAGTACAATAGTAACGCCAATTGAGGTATGACTGGCAATAACTTCAGCTGTAAAGCTACAGCATCAGTCAATCGAGTACACAAAAAGTTCAGAAACGATTTGGTGGTCAAATGACGATCTGGCAGTAACGTTGATTGTCTCGTCCAAAAGATCTGCGAAACATTGACAATGACACAGTTTGTACAAAAGAGATTTCGACGAACTTTGACAAGTCACTCAAGCACCACAAACTCACCAGAAAACTCGGTTGTCCTCCAAATCCACTTGCCACGCTGATGAGTTGGAACTTCTACAATTCCATATCCGACTTGCCTTTCAATTTCTTCGACTTGCTCATCATAATCGACTGCATACAAAATTGGCCACCGCTCAGCAGCATACCATTGCTGATGCAGAACATTTTCTTCATTGAGACCGAAGGTGTACTTCCTTTTGTCGGTATAAGATGGATGCGTCACCTGAATTGCAGATGGCCATTCCCAGAAGGTGGTAAAATCGTGGAAGTTCTTAAACATTGTGCGATGCTCTGGAGAAATTGGGCCGTATCGGAGAACGAGCGGTGCGCCGGAATGGCCGCATTCAATTTCAACGAAACTTGCTGGAGTCGCGTTCAATACATCAGCCGTCTTCAAGTCGATGCGTAGGAGAATGTGACCTTTTCTGTGATTCTTGTTGTAGCGTTTCAAAGGTCTCAAAAGTCTTTCCATCAGCAATCTGTGCTCGCTGATGAATTGTTCCAGCGTGAAGCGGGCATAAAACGTTAGTTTGGCGACACTGCTGATTGAGGTCAAGGCTTGGAGAAGATGCTCGAATTGTTGTCTATTGTCGATCCAATGGTCATATCGAAGCAAATCCTCATTGATGTTTTCAAAATTGATGATGCAGACTTGGGGTTTGATGGTCCTGAAAACTGAGTAAAGAAGTGACATGTCCCAACGAGTTAGATGCTCAGGCACCCAGTCTGGACGGGCTCTGAAAAGTGATTACAATGACAATTTATCATGACTAGCTGGACTAGCTTCAAAGTCAATTTCCTTACAATCCATGCAGCATCAGATGAACTTCAAGTTTTGCTATGTTGACACTGGGAGGAAAATGCTTTTGGAAGTCGCTCAACTGACGCTGGACAATATTCGGACCTCTGACGTCAAATGCCAGCAAATGAAGTTCCTATTGAAAAAGCGTCAAGTTAAATGACTTCTGATTTAGAACACATCAAACGCATTGGTTTTTACCCCGAGTTTCTGAAGTGGCTTCAGAAAGCGCCAGTCGATTCTTGATCCGGAATTTGGCCCCGTCGGCACTCGCAGAACCTTCAGATTTTGATGAACAGCTTCGTCGACCTCGACGTCCTCAGCGAGTTCCACCGCCATCTCTTCGTCAGAATAATTTCCATTGTATTGCGGACGCACTTCAAGTTGCTCCAACGCTGGAAACTCACTCGTCAGCCAAAGCAGGAATTTGTTGATTCCAAGGACGACTTCCGCTGTCGGCTCGTAATGAAAGCTCAAGCGAGTCATCAAAGCGCCATTCAAGAATCCAAGGATGGAATCCAGTCTAATGGAGTTGCGGCTCAGCTTGAACGCCAAGTCTTGGAAGCGCTGGAAGCGTTGGAGTAGAGCCTGGCGCAAAACTGGCTCGTCTTCAGGTCCTGGGACTTGAACGGCCGGACGAAATTTCTGTTTGAAAGCTTTTGATGTTGAGAAAAGCCAAAATTTTGAAACGAAGCTGCATGATTTCAAGTCTGTTGGGTCCAAGTTTTCAAAGATGGCTTCAAGAACCTATGGAAAGCACATCTTTAGACGTGTTTGATTCATTGAACTTTTGAAAGATAAACAATGCGCTTCTTACCAGGTGATTTAGACGCCAGTCGCTGTTCCCTGGCGGCGGTTGAAGTTGGTTGGGCTCCATCGTTCAGATCGACTTACTTGCAGGCTCGAAAGGGTTGAACTAAAATGGCAATCCACACAAGAATATGTACTGTTTCAAGATACAAGAAGACGATAAAGCCTGGAAAATACAGTTTATCTGGAACGGCTCATCACCGTATAATCCTTTCTCGTCGATTCTTGCTCCGCAGATGTGAAGATCTCCAGGTAGTGCAGAAGAGGATGATGAGCAAGTGGAAGGGTTAAAAGAAAGTCGTGAGATAAGCCTCAAGATCTGAATTCCAGGCCATCCAGGCAAACCCTTGTTGCTATTTTTGGTGGCGCAGGGCACAATGGTCTGTGACAAATATTCAATCAGAAGTCGGGAAAATAACGATACTGCCTGTGGATTCTAGCGAGTTTAATGATTTTGATGTTTGTCTACATTTTCGAATCGAGCGCCATGCATATGTGCTCGGATTGGTTGTTTGTCAACGGGCCAGCAGGGCTCTTACTTGGAGCTGACGTTATTTGTCGTGTGAAATGACGCACTTGAGAGAATTGGCTCGGGCTTATTGACATTTGTCATGAATTTGAGTGAAATTTGGAGCTGGGTCGAGCATTTAAAACTGCTGAAACGTTTGAAACGATAAAAAGAACCATTGAGTAGTTTGGGCCATAGAGCAAACGTTGAGATTTTAAAAGTCTTTCGCTTCGCGCCTTCCGCAAAATCATAAGAATGTCAAGAATGGTGTGGCAAAAGTTTGTCCTGGACAACTTCGTGAAATCCAGTTTTCGCATGCATGTTGTTATCGCTTCAGGCTGCATTAACCTGGTTGCAAAAATATAGGGACCGAAATTAACTCTGCAGCGTTTCAATCAAGTTGTTTATTTTAACTTTCATTGTTAAACTGTAAACGGGTAAGTTAGTTTGATACGTAGTCATGTAGAATTTATTGTGAGATCCGTTTTCAGTTTTGGTAAATCGGTACGTGAATCTGGAATTGGTAATAATTCAAGTGTTTCTTTTGTGATTGCTTTCAGATTCTTTACAACTTTGAAATGGCCTACAAAGCTGCTCACTTTAGCTCCTGGCAGAAGCCGATCGACTTCAAAAGTTTGATTGCAAAAGGAGCAGACATCAATACTCGTTACTTGATTTACAAGGCGTAAGGAAAAATTTGTAGTTCATGATCTACAGATTACGGAATGCATTGTCAGTTCAGGTCAGAATTAATGAATACTCGTTTTGATTCACAGACACGTCATTCCACCGATCGTTGCAGCGGATTACAACATTCCAGTGGAACTATCGTTGGCTTGTTTCAGTATCACCGAAGGTGTCATTGAAACGTTCTGGACAAAGGTTTATCCAGGTATTTGATGTTTGAGAGTATTCATAGTTTGAGATGGACATCGAGAATGTTTTAAAGTTCTAACGACCATTTTTGATATCTTTGCAGGGCGGATACCAATTGGAAGTGGCACAGAAGTCAAGTACTTGAAGGAGATGACAGGGTTGCCAACAGAATTGGAACAATATACAAATGATGAAAAAGATCCAGCTAAAATAGCAGAACGAGTGGCAACAATGATTGAGAAAGTAAGTAGCAATCATACTTTTGCTTGATGGTTGAATGATATCCCGAGAGGCCAAGAACTAATGAACTAGCTTGTGGCTTTCTTTCAGTGCTGCAAAAACTACAATAATGAGTTTCGAGGAAAAGGAATCGTTTTTTGTATGGAAGACGAAGTGAATCAAAGCTTAGGAAGCTTGGAATGGCTTGCCAGTGTTTGCAAAGGTAAGAGTTTTTCAAGTACCGAGTGTCTTCGAACTTCTGAATTTCATTGTCTATTGCTCCGTGTTTAGATGGGAAACTGAGAGACGTTCTGGAACAAACTGAAGCGTTGGATCTAGCTTTCCTGTTCTTGTCGCTCGGAAAACGTGTGAACCAAATGAATCCAGATTATGTTTCTCCTATGCTGCAGTTTGAACTTCCGGCTCTTGCTAGAAACGAAATTCGGCGGTTCATCAAATACAACTTCTGCCCGTTCATCACTTGTCCATGGCATGCGAAATCAGAGGCATGCATTTTCAACCGCCACATAGAAATTTTAAACTTAACAAATGACTGAGTATATGTGTGATTTGTTTTCAGGAAGGCAGAAATTTCATGGACCAATGTACTCTGAACTGTGTGCTCCGAAGGGTATTCTGCATTCTTGAGGACCTCGTCATGAGCTCAGGTGTCAAGCCAACGAACCGTCATATGGTTCGAGAGACGTCAGATGATCAATGTCCTACAATTGTCAAACTTACTCACCCGGCATGAACGTATCGGAGTTACGTGTGGTTAGTGTAAGCTTAATGAGAGATGTTTTTTAAATTCCAACAATTTGTAGTTCCATAGATACCCGAATAAAGTTTCTAGGCGAACATGCTAGAACAACGAAACTGCCCGTTGCCCTGGATACTCCTGCTTAACATCTGTTATTTCAAAATCAGTTTTTCTGCTCAGCTTCGTTATTTACCGCCCAGCTAGCGACGTGATAACAGGTCGTGCAATTTGTTCCAACTCCGTCAGTTTCAACGTTTTGCCCTGTCCTGCACAATCAAGCTCGCATTTTAACCCTTAGTCGACAGCCAAGTGTCCTATTACGTCTCTTTCAGTTCAAAGTTTCAACCAGTCTTTTATTCTTACATCAACAATGAGCCAAACAGAACCAGCCCTGATGAAGCTCAATCCAGCAACCACCGTTAGCGACCTTGAGCCTGCGTCCGTTCAAAGTGAGTTGCATGGTACCATCTACAAACGTATGCTAAAGTAGTTAACATTACAAAGGTTCCAGTTTGAACTCGTCTAAACACATTAGAACAGGCTCCGCGTTCGCTGGTTTCCATGGAAATATTAACAAAGCCTTTGACTCATTTCAGTGGACTCTCCGTCCATGAACAACCAACCTGTGGTTATGGAAGCTCGTCGCCGTCGTTCACGCCGTGTTGCTGAGATGAAGGCCCGCAAAAGCCGCGGCCGCATGGCCAGCATGAAGAAGAAGGCCAGAAGTCATCTTCGATCCAGCAAGCGACTCCGAATGAAGTCAAGAAAGGGCATTCGAAGAGGAACTTCGAGGTCCGCTGCCATGAAGCGTAGCATGTCTCACAGAAGAAGAGCTCCACATGGACATGCTGTTCAAGATACATGTACTACTCAACAACCGCCAGCCTTAGGAATGATGCTTGAAACCAATCAAACAGAAGATAGTCCAGCTCCTGTTAAACGACAACGCCAATCCAAATCCAGGAACTGAAAGCTTCAGCTACAGCATTTTGTCAACGTTTTCTAAGGCCAATTTTTATTGAAATGTCATTCGGCTCAATGTGGGAATAAATCTCGTGGTTCACACTTCACTGAGAAGGCTCTCAATTAGTCAAGATAAGCCATCTCATCATTAGCCATCGGGGATTTGAAGCTGAATACAAAATTTCCCATCGGTCACACATTGCCTGGCGCCAGTAGCGTCAGCGTCTGTTGAGCACCTCACAGAGATTTTTGATATTTGAAAACAGGAAGTTAGGAAGGACAGTGGGCATGAACATAAGCGCTTCTAGTAATCTCTACAATTTCATCTCATGAAAAGGGTCTTTATCGCACCATCCACAAGAAAAACAAATATGACATCATAATCTGCAATCTTTGATCTTCTATATTCTTGCCCTATAGATTTAAAAGGCGCAGATTTAAGCGAGTAGGTCAATATGTCGTAAACGGATCCGGGATTTCCAAATTACAGTTAGTCATCTACCTGGAAGGGTGACAGGAAACTTTCTAATGTTTCGAAAGTTTCTGACTTTCCATATGCCCTTAACTAAAAAACAGATAACCTTCAGAGCCTCATGTGATGCTGCGTCATGTCGCCCTAAATTGCCCTTATCCAGTAAACTCATTCGGAAGTAAAACGCCATTCCAATAAACTCCATACGAGTATGATAGTTAGCGATTCACAAGCTTCGTCAGTATCAGTATCTTTTGGCAAACAACATATCAAAACGATGCTTGTCAGAGAGGGAGATTAGAGTGTTCCAAAGCCGTCAAACCTATTGTTATAGTTAGCAAGAAGAACTAAAAGCGCTGTTTTCACAAACTGACTGAACGAGATAACGCTTGAGCAAGATTAGCTTTGGGCGCTGGACTCCCACCTGACGAAACAATTTACAATCATAGCTGTTGAACGTAGGAATAGACAGTAATAAGGATCTGCTTGCTCAAACGTTTGTTGAGATAATCAGCAACTTTCTGCACACATTTCTGCCCTATCGTCGCCTTGTACGGTATTAAAGTCTGTCAATTCTAGGAGCATTTAAAAGTCAAGCCGTATTTGAAGAGGGTTTACATATAATATCTTCGCTCCTGTTTATTCGATAACTCAAATTCTAACTGTAAATGTAATACGGCTTAAGCAGTTTAACGGCTAACGGTGAATGAGATATGTAGCCGATCAAGAAAAATTGAAAGATGTGTAGACAAGACTGCTATCGATTCTATAAAGCTAATAGCTAACAAATCTGTTCATGTCAACGAATGCCTTCTTGACAACCTACTTTCCGCTCAATTTTCTATCAAGGTATCATAAGCTGAGTAAACAGAATTTTGATAAAGCTTGTTACTACAGGCATACTTTGCTTCGACTTTTATGAATGACAAGGCCTGTTGAAGATCCGATCGCTGAATGTTATGGAAGTTAGCAATCACTTCCGTATGTCCAACTTTGTGTCCGGCCGGTCAGGTGATCTATAAAGAAAAAATTGGACGATAACAGATACGGCTAGATTTGGTTGCAAAAAGTCTACATGGCGTTCTCTACACGGTGGACTCACCTTCATTTACAGTAGGAGCAAAGTTGAAATTATTTCAAGTTGCTCTGGCTCACTTCTTATCTCGCTGGATGCTGATTTGATTCGGAAACATTCTGTTGTACATAATTGAAAGGTTCAATAGGTGAGGATCTCGGGAAACAGCGCGAGGCAGTTAGGATACCAGAATTATTGGTCTTACTTGTGCAGGCGATGACAGAAGCGAGGATAATGTAGATATTTTATCGCAATCTAACATTCGGTCAGAATAATACACAATGAAGCGATACGGGATGGACACGTTGCAGAAAGAGTTGTCATCGCATAAACCACCGAGGCAAACAGGACGATGTAATCATCCGAAGGTGTGCTGAATATTATCTTCATTATATGCCCTCTTTTCCGTTTCAACCTCATTCGGATTACGCGTGGAGAAGGATACAGACAAACTTTGGTTGCTCTGGAGCTGCTGGTACTTGAACACTTGCTGGTCAGTGGTGCAGTTACCAAGCTGAGTGAGTACTTAAAGCCCGATTTGCAATGTCTGCCAAGAGCTCAATTTCCGGCGAAGGAACCCCGCCTGTGGGTTCAGAAGACATGGATCAAGAAACGTGCCTCTTACGCTGTCGTAATTTTGAAAATGAAATAGTCCATACCATGGATAACTGTTACCAAACCAAGGACTTTGCGGACGCGGTGCTCATTTGCGAAGGCCAACAATTCTTGGCCCATCAAGTAATCTTGTCATCATTCAGCAAGTTTCTTCATGAACTTCTGAAGGTAAGCCCAGATTCCATCTTATTCCGAACGTGAATCGTGAATCAATAGCGATCTGTGGTTGTGATAAACAAGTTTGGGTGAAAACAACTCAATCGTGATTATCTTTCAACCTTGCAGACTTTATCTACGGACTCTTACCCGATTATCACGATTGATGGGGTTGCACCAACCGATATGCGCAACATCCTGGAATACATGTATTTGGGCTCGGTAGAAATCCGGGATTCTGATCTTCCTCAGTTCTTTGAAGCATCCAAATTCCTTCGTATTCAAGGGCTTGAAAACGGACCTGAGCATTCTGACCATGTTCGGACAACCAGTTCTGCCAAGGGCCAATCTGGATACAGTGAATGTTACCCCAGTGTAAGTTTTTGCCGGTACCAAGCTTGAAAATCGTAATTTTTTCAACAGCTTTTTACCCATAGGACGAAGAAGATGTTGACATTCCACTCAACCTCGCTGGAAAATCTGATGATGGTGATCATCCCCATAGCTACCTCCGACGATCCTTATCAGTCAGCTCCGAAGACGACATGCTTAGCAAGCAATACCCAGTAGTGGACCTGCAAATTCCATCTTCACCATCACACCTCTCAGACTACAAGTTCGCACCACAATCAAGTCACGCCTCCTACTTGAAGCAAGAATCAAAGTTCCACCCTTACTCAACAGCAACACCGATCTTGTCCAAAAAGCTGCGACACGGAACCCGTAACTCTCCAGATTATCCAAGTTCTGCTTCTTCGTCACCATCAAGGAACACAGCTGCCGTAAACGGTCTACAACCAAAGTCATTTGATGAATTGCTCAAAAGCGAAAAACACATGAAGGCAATGATGGAATCTTCAATGGTCTTCCCATTCGCTAACCTGGTTCACAACAGCGGAGGAACCCTCGAAGGACTGCCCCAGTTATTCACAACTCCATCCGGTCTCGTCGTTTCCACCACCTTTGATAACACCACTGGCAAATCCATGACAGGAAACGGCAAGCCATCTTCTACGCAAACCAAATCAAGTCATCAAAACAACTATTCAGTCATGACTTTGAACGCTTTAAAATCTATCAAGTTACCTCAACCGACATCAAGTTCAACAATAACTTCAGCTTCCGGCCATTCATCGACTACTAATAATGGTTCTGGTGGTGGTGGGTCGGGACGAAAACGATCCAGCTTGAACTACAGCCCAGCTCAAGTGTCAGCTATTGTCGAAAGTGTGGATAGCATAAAAGGACCTTTTCTACCCTGTGCCATTTGTGGCAAGATTGTAAAGCGGGAACGTCTTCGATCTCACATCTACGAATGTCATTTGGTCAATGGTGAGAAGATTCCTTGTCCGGTTTGCGGGGTCGAGCTCAAATCCAAGGGAAGCTACCGGGTTCATGTGTGGAGACATCGCAAAGGCAGTCTGAAGAATAGACAAATGAAGCACAACATGAATCCTACTATTGATAACGGGTCACCGTCGTAATTGCTACCATTTCAAAATAATCAACATACTTTTTAGCGTATTAGATGTAATCGGAAGAATTTGTGTTTACCATTAACATTACATTACAGATACAGAACAACTGTATTTCTTCACAAATTACTTGTTTCCTCTGATTATGGTTGCTAATAAAGCTTCTAGACATTGTAAAGCTATTTCTCACATAATTCGCATTGATTGCCGAATTCACTAAAATTGAATTTCATTCTTCACGGAGCAATTTCCATTGTTTACGTTTTTTCAAATTTGGCGCTCACAGACTGTTAGTTGATCACAGGAAGAGTTATCGCTACGGCTGAGCACGCTTGTACTCATTTCAGCATTACATACTGTAAATTGCGGTGCTCTGCGACGAGAAAACCGGGAATAAGCATGGTCTTGATTTTGTGTGTAAATATTGTTAGTTTTCTTAAAGCTTCATTGATTTTGTATATATCGAAATCAAATCCTTCAGAGAACTTTTAGTAATTTCAACAAAAGCGTAACGAAGCTGCAGTCTGAAACTGCTGACGAGGGATCGAATCCATAATTTTATTTCTAGTAACACACCACGTAAGTATGGAGAAAGCTCAACTTGTGTAAATCTTCAATTTCGGTAATTCTAGCGAGTGTTGCAAAAGTTTGACGATTCATGCATGGTTTTATCATTAACAACTTTACAACAAAGGAAGAAGCCAAAGTCGGGGTTCGGGGTCCATCTGAAGATACCTCGAACACTTGAATTGAACATGGATTCTGTGAAGTCTACGTCAAGTAGTTGTAGCAGCATTGGTGAAAATACAACGGTGGATACGACAGCTCCCACCGAGATCGATGAGGTAAGATGCTTTTGTCTTGTATTCCATATTCTGGTGGATTAAATGTGTTTTTATTAAAGGATCAATAGCTTGGGTGTTCCAAACACGGCTGTTAATGATTGGCTGTTTCTTTGCTTTAGGATGAGCTTCTGGCTGGTGGTACAGACGACGAAGGATCCATCACCGATTTGGATGAAGAGAGGCTGCTGAACGGGAATTCAGACGAGGAAGAAGTATTCGCAGAAACATCGTCATCGGCTGATGACAGCAGCAAAGCAGATGTTGGAGAGTCTCTGGATTACCAAACTGCGGTTGGAGAGTCGATAATGATAATACCGGCAACCCAGACCCAGAATTATACTTCAGATGATTCAGAGGTGGTACCAGCATCGCAGAGCTTCGGCGCAGACTCGATTAGTGGTAGCATGGAAGAACATGTACCCACCGAAAGCTTCACTGAGACCGGCGATTACCAACAACAGCAGCTACGGCTTAGTATGGAGATGGAGAGTAACAGCTCAGCTGTCATGGCGCCAGAAGAAGAATTTAGTAACTTTGAAGAATTTCTGAGCAAGCGAAATAGTGTGGTTTCATCAACTCCGTTCGCGAAGCATCATGTAATGTTCGAGGACTTCACAGAAGACCAAAGTTCACTTTCCGGAGGAAGGCCTTCCAATTTGCGCCCAAGTTACAGCTATGATGGACGGTCTTCGATGACTCTCCGAGATTCAGTTTATGAGACAGCGGGTTCTCATCTTGAACAAATGATGGAAGTTGACGATAAAGAAATGGTTCCTGAAGCTATGGAGGAAGAACTGAAGGATGAACCTGAAGCGCAAGTCGAAACTCCTCTAGAAGACAGCAAGGTGAAGTTTATTTACTTGGTTGCTTATTTCTTATTAATAGAAATGGCATTTTGCGACGTTACTAAATGTCTGTTAATTTGCAGATTGTGAAGCACATACTTTCATACGTGACAGGAGGAACAGCAAGACTTTTGGAGTTGAGAGGAGTGAATCGTAAATGGAACGTGATTATAAAGGAAGTTCTCCGAGAGCAGAACAAGCTTTGCTTAAGATTCCGTGGTGACAACACTTCAGTGTCCATTCCAACAGGAAATATGTACCCTCAGAAGGCCTTGGAAAATCTCAACTCAGTACTGGCTACAGCGAAAGATTTCCCTGTTCGTCGAATTATACTTTGTGGAGTCAACTTGGAAGATTCTGAAGTCCAACGCTTCTTTAAGCTTCACGGATCGGAAGTTACGCATATCTGCATTTGGTTCCGACCTGGAACACCGAAATTGCATTTTTATGCCTTACTGAAGGAACGTCTGAAGAATCTTGTTCTACTCCAGTTGCTCAACTTACCTGTTTCTTGGGCAGATGAAACTAATACTGTGATTCTAAGGGGCCTGAAATTACCTTACCTCAAGACTCTAAGGTTCGATGACGCTTGCCATGGACCTAATGCTGTCGGCGCTCAAGATATCATCGCTGCGATCATGTTCGGTGCTACCAAGCTGGAGCAGCTTCTCAATTTTCCCGTTTACCTGAACAGCGTTGTGAGTGAATTGGACAAGACGCAACTGATCAGGTCTCTTTCGTTCGAACCAGATTCAGAGAACGGTAGGAGCATTGAAACATATTCAACCATACTCAACTTCCGCCACAAGCTATCAAGTATAAGAATCATGGACCTTGAACGACATCTGGGTGCATCTGATACGTGGACCGCGAAATATACGGAAATTCTGGAGTTGATTCTTTACCGCAACAGAAAGTGTCTAAATTTCCTTTGTACCCAACCCTTGGGCTCCATTCCGAACTTTGTACTGAAAGGATGTTACCCTGCATTGGAAAAGATTTACTTCCATTGTTTTTCCGAGACAATTCTACGAAAGTGCAAAAAATCCTACCCCTTCCTGCCGGCTGAGTCTGAAATGAGTACCTCTAAATTTCCAGCAGTCAAGAAAATGGAGATACTGAATCTTAATTGCAAGAATTTTCCAGTGGAGTTCGCTTCTGATGTATTTTGCGAAAACTTGTTCCCTGGATTGACAGACCTTCTTATTGACTTCGCGACCACTGGATCCGGAACTATTGATGAATGGATTAGGTTCGGGAAGATAATGCCTAATGTCAAAAAGCTCACCTTGAAAGTTGGGCTTAGCTCAATAGCGGGAATTCTAGATCACATTTGGCGAGTGTGGCAAGTTGAGTCTATCGTCGTGTACATCAAAGAGGATGGATTCCAATACTCTCACCCGTTCCTGGATTCAGTCATTACTGGTCTACCCGAGGAGATCTGCAAGAAGCTACGTACGGGTGGAAAGGCGCCGAAGAAAATGTTGGATCCGATGAGACAATCTTCTTCAGTGATGAATTGCGAAAGTGAGTGTTGACCTTAAACGATGATGGCTAATATGAGCAGTACTAATAGTTTCAACTATTGATGTATCGTTTTTCTTTTTACAGAACTCAAGCAATTTGACTGGGTCTTTGAAACTGGTGCCGACTACAACAAACATATTCAAACCTTCCCGAAGATTATTACTGAAGTCGCATACACATATGGATTCTGTAGCAAGGAAATACCTGTAATTGGACGGTATCTGCGTCAAACAACGAACAAATGAAGAGTCTTGAATTTCATTCAAGGACATTCCGTTAGATCCATTTATTTTAGTATAATTCTTCGAAATGAGCAATTTGGAGGTCAAAGATATAGTTAAGCAATTCCAGTTTTATGTGCCTTTTGTCTAGTAGCGTATTAACTGAGGATGTGGGTTTCTAAGTATCCTCTTTTTAATTGATTCTGAAGAAAGTTGAAGAAATCAACAGGGATAATACATTTATTAAAGCTTGTCAACTTGTCACTAGATTCACAGAATAAACAGTTACAATATTTCAGAAGTTGTTCACATCATTCTGCTGTAAACCTTCCTTTGTATCACAAGACTGAAATCGTACATGTACAATTCATACAGAAAAATACCTCCACACAGAGACAACGTTACTTAACTGTACATATAAGCATAAAGCTCTGATCTAATGATAAAATGACTACCTTGGATTTTCCACCATTTCAAACAGAACAGTATGGCACACCCATAATACGTGTAAAACAACACATGAGAACTCACATTTATCCATGACTGATATAATTGGTAGTCTATGATACTAAAAACAAGACGCTTTAACCTACGACGATTTGACTTTCTTTGCAGGAACTACAGCTTGATGTTGTTGTAAGAACTCTTCTTCTGACTGAGGCGCTGGCTCATCAGGATGACAATACAGGTAATGACGATACAAGACATAATTAAACTGAAACGACTGGTTACAAATTGTACACACAAAAGGACGAGCTTTGGTATGAACCAGTCCGTGTCTCTTCAAGTCGCTTTTCCGAGTGAAGCATTTTTGGCAAATGTTACATTTAAAGTTAGTTTGAGTGCTTGAAGCTACAATTAACCCTGATTGTTGCTGTGACTTTCCAGACTGGCATTTCAGTTTGATCCTTCCAGGACACGTAGCCATGTGCATTTGAAGATATTGACGGTCCCGGAACGACCGTTTACAGAGATCACAAAGCAGCTCAGAAATATTCTTGCTGTTCCCATTTGACTTGAGGAGCTTCAAAGCTTGGACTCGAGCAGTATCTTGCTGAGTTTTGCAGCTCTTTTTATGTTGGTTCAGCTTTTCCTGGGTTAAGAAGTTCTGAGAGCATACAAGGCAGGCGTAGAATGACTCGTAGCTGACATCAACATCATCCGAGGGTTGTTCCACTTCTTCCTTGATTTCAAGCTTCTTAGCAACGTTAGTATTAAAGCTGGGTTTAGTTTCTTGAGGCTTGACAACAGTAGTGACAGGCTTTAAAACAGAGATCGGTAGCGTCTTGGCAGCAGTTAAAGTTGGCAGCTTGGGTGTGACCAGAGGCGATTGCTGACCACCAACCGGCCGACTTAACTTCACAGTATGACTAGCAGGTGAAGTAGCAGAGGCGGTGGTGGTCACAGGACCAGGAACAGGAACCAAATTGATCAACAAAACAGATCCTTGTCCATTGTCTACGGCTAAAGTCTTTGGAGTCATGTCAACTGTGGCTGTTGTGGATGTTGTTGTCGTCGCAAAAGCTCTAGTTAGAGCCTGACTAGCAGCAGTGATTGGTGTCGGAGTTCCTTTGGCAGCCTTTTGGATCAAGTTGAGAAGGTTTATACTTTGTGGTGTGACTGGAATAATCGGTGGTGGTGGTGGTAACTTTGCATTTACGGTGGCCGAGCTTTTGGCTGTTGCAGTGGTCGCTGTAGCGGTAGCAGCGGAAACACCATTGGATCCTCCGTTCGGACTATCACCATGTTTCTTTCTAGCTTTCGGACACCCACTCTGAAGATGCCTGGTTAAACCATACCGCAGCTGGAACTCGCTATGGCACAACTTGCACTTGAACGGTCGAACTTTGGCATGTATTCCATCAAAATGTCTTCTAAGCTCTTGCTTCCTTTTGAACCCCCGAGAACAGACAGTGCAGACAAACTGAGCATTTGTAGTGTGCGAAACCATGTGCGAAGTCAGGTATCTCTTCTGATCAAACGTCTTGTCGCAAATCTTGCACTTGTAAAGCATCATCCCGGATCCATCCCTCAATTCAGCTCCAAACTTGCGCAGCAGTTCTGGTACTTGTTCACTTCCGCTCCCAGTTTTGACATAAAAATCTTCCAGATTTCCACCCATCTCTCCTGTATCCTCATCGTAATAGTCTTCAAACTCGTCCACCTCACAAACTACCGTCTCTTCCTCTTGTTCATCTTGATCTCCGTTGATGAACTCGTCTTGTTCAGCATAGTCTTCTTGTTCGTCAACGACTTCAATGTCGATATCTCGTCCTTCCAAAGTGATCGGTTTCGATTTTGACACCGTGATCGGCACGGACGCCTCAAATTTTGATCCATTCCGCAAGAATTTTGTCAATGGGGCTGCAAATGCAATCAAACAATTCACTTAAAACTGGCTCCTCTTCAACTCGATTCAACCCTTTTCGTTACATACCTGATTTTGATTTTCCTTCAGAATTTGATGACGTTACAGTAATTGAGATTTCCGACGTTTCCTCCAATGTAGTCGAACCAAACTTGATAACTTTTGGAACTTGTTTTCTTCCCAACCACATTTTGTTCAAATTGTCTTCTAATTCATGTCCGTCCAGCAAACAGAGCTAATTCCAGTTAGCGGGATGTTCCAAAGTCCTGGAGAAAATACAGTCAAACTCAAACATTATTATTTCAGCTGATCTATCACTGGACATGTCAACAAACAATACTTACGAGTAATTTATCCTGCCGCAATCTGTTTTAAAAATCCTGGTGAAAGCTTTGTTTACAAAATATCAACAACATTTAAAAGCAGCTTCCAGAGCGAAAATTGTTTTTGTGCGCACTCCGTGTCCTGGATTCGAATCTATGGGAAAAGGAGCTCAAATGAGGTTTACTCTATGCTTCCACAATAGGGAAAGAGACGCGATTCCCGCATTCTCCGTAAAGAAAGCATTGGAAGGATGCTGTTAACAGAGATTCGCTATGATCACGCGCCTAGTGCATAGTGCCTTCTAATACCCGCTAGAATTCCATGGTCCGAAACACTCAATTTCCCCATAGTTTCAATATATGATGTAAGCGCAAAGAGTGAGAAAGAAGACAGGGGACAAGATACAAAGTTGGTCTACTGCGCCGGTTTGAAATCAGCTCAAAATGCCCGTTCCTACTGATGCTCCGAATCTGTCTTGTTCTCTCTATGCGTCACTAGGAGCCAAACTTGCTTTTGCGCTATTGCGCTAATACCCGTTTCCTCTTCTACTGCTGGGCTCGTTCCTTAACCACCAGTAAATACAGGAAAGAAGAACTAAATGTCTACACGCTAGCCGGGGACATGTGCAGTTGAGATATGTCTTGCTTGCTCATGGCATTTGCGAAAGAGTTTGCGGATCTACAACAAGAAAGAGCAGCTTGGAACTATTGACTGAATGCAAGTAGAAACGTAGAGTAACAGGAAGGAAGGAGACCAGGTGGCATCCATAAGCTACTAACATGTACAAAGTTTGGCTGACCTCAATTTTATCACTATGCTCTATCTCAAAGTAACAGAATATATATATTGGTATCCGTGATCATAACAATCAAGGGCCTATTTTACTATAAATTAGGAAAAAGTCTTGATACAAACTGCTTGAGCTGAAACTACTTATAGGTACGAACAAGAACAATATAAAATTCTATGATCATTAGACTTGGAAGAAGCTCTGTTGTACGAGGAAGAATCATTCATGATCCTGTTGGGTTTGACATGAGATTGACTTCACTTGCTGGAGCAATTCTTTAGATGATGACGGAAGTAGTCGCTGCTGGCAAATTTGGCTTTGCAGTTTTGACACTTGTGAACAAGCAAATCTCTGTGCTTTTGAGCACTGTGTCTTTCCAAAAGGAAAAGAGTACTGAAGCTTTGACTGCAGGCGCGACAACAATGTTTAGGAGACGGGTTAGCTGCTTGAGATACTTCACTTCGTGCTGGAGTCACGCTGGAACGCTCTCTGTTAGATTGATGGGGGAAACTTGGTGCTGGAATCCGGTTAGCAGCCGGGTAAGCTCGTAGTGGAGATGTTTGGAGAACGTTTGGAAGAATTTGTCGTTGTGGCGTTGGCTGTTTTGGAGTTGCAGCCTCTTGATGAGGCATCGGAAATGGTTGAGCTCGGTTGCCAGCAGGTGTTGTAGAGGTAGTCGGGTATTGTCGAGGTGGAGCTGGTGGGGGTGCAGCACGAGCATAGCCTACTTGTACTTGAGGAGTAGGTCCGGCAGTAGCTTGAGAAACGGCAACGTTGTTGTTGTTGTTGTTGAGAGCTTCCAAGGGATGATATATCCAAGAATGGTTTTTAAGCACCTCGATGCTTTTGAAACATTTGTAGCAAACAGTACAAGTATACTTGTACTTGGCATGAAAATTCTTATGAAGGTCCAAGGCGAGCAGCGAGCAAAAGGTCAAGTCACAGTACGGCTCAGGACATGATACATCCCTTGAGAGCTTGAGGGGTCGTCCTCGATATAAGGCTTGACCAGAGGAACCTTCCACCTGAGGAACTTGAAATTGTCCTGGTCTAATCGGGATAGGTGGATTCCAAACCTGTGGCTCTTGTCTTCGTTGTTCTCGTTGGAACTGTGGTTGCGGCTGTTGTTGCCTTTCATTGTACCTTGGTTCAGGTGTTGGTTGTTGTTGCCTTGAATTGTACCTTGGTTCAGGCATCGGCTCTCGTTGTGGCACCTGTTGTTGCGGTGGATTACGTCTTTGCTGAGGTTTTGGACCTGGTTTTTTAACTGCAGCAACCCTATGAGAAAAAATATAATTACAGCTCTCATAACATATAAAACTTTAGTGAATGCAACTTTAAACCGTTTTATATTTTACCTAGCCGGCGGGGTATCCCGGTCTTTAGTGGTCCTTTGCTTTGGTGCAACTTTGGCCCTAGGTGAATTAGGTTTCTGTTTAGCAGCAGGTACACGTCGCCTTAGCTGTCTTGAAGAACTTATCTCAGGCTCATCGTCCTCAAGATCCTCATACCTTTTCTTCTTCGGTTTCAATTGCTGCTTCCTGCAGAAAATCATGGATTAGTGGTAAGTCCTCCTGCTTGTACTTGAAACCTTTCTAACACCACCCTTACATGATCCTAGATGACCTTCTCAACGGTGATTCTTTCTCACGATTTCGTTCTTCTTCTTGTTCGCTTCCTTCATCCTCTTCATCATCGTCATCATCAGATTCTTCGACATTTCCAGAATTCCTTTTCGTCGCATTGCCTTTGCTAGCAGCTTTAGTTTTTGATGTCGTGGTAGCTTCATCCAGCCTACTCGTGAAATTTTCGTCTTCCGATTCATTCGAATCATCGCTATCGCTTGATGCTCCTCCTCTGGTATTCACCACCTCTCGATTGGCCAGCAATTCAGTTGAACGTGCCATGATCTCCGTCCAAATTCCAATACCCTGAAAAATCCCAAATGTATGACTCATCTCAATGTAAACATCATAAAAGCTAACTCTATTGTCCCTAATTATTTGGAATCATTTTTCAACTATTCAAAGTATCCTCACTTACTGTTCTCTTCCACTTCACAATCTTCCTTTCAAAGTAGAATTCACCCTAAAGTCACTGTATCCTGCCCAATCTGAATTATTTTCAACTTAACTACCTTTTGATTATCAAACAAATGCCTGTAATTAAACTGATTCTTCTCTTTTCAAAGTCTTCATCAACGGTTAACAATGTCAATAGCTCAATAAAAGTTAATTGCAATTCTGAATTAATTTCCTCAAATTAGCCACAATAAGCCATATAAACACGCCACAAGGTTTGTTGTTATGAATTGTGAAAAGATGCGAGGCCACCCGTGAAACACAGCACCTCATTCCCGCCGATTCCCGCCACACAAAATTCAAACTCCTCTTCCCAACCTACTCTTCTCCAAGGACATCTATACATTCACAGTCGCATCTCTTCCACATCTCACGCCCTACTATTCCAGCGCGGACCTACGTGAACCACCTGGGGCACTTTGAAACAAATTACATAATGCACATTTCGTTGATCACCACAATCTACCAACAACCCTATATTTCCAACGCTATCAAATTCGCAAAATGCAGCTATTCAACGTTTACCACTATCACCCTGACGTGATGACTTATACGTTTGAGAGGCTATTGAATTTCCCACAATCTCATAACCTTATCCAGTTTCAACTTCTTATCAAATGGCCTACGTGACTATAGACTACAGCCAGCTGCAATATTTTATCTTGTTCGTACAAGTATACCAATTAACCCTTTAGCTTCGACGCTTCAAAATGGACATGAATGGAATGACCAGCTGAGCGGAACTTTAGGACTTGACCATCGTAATTCTTGTCTTGATCAGTGGAATTTCTTCAACTCTTTGAATTTTCATTAAACATTGTTTGAAACGCAGTTATCTCCTGATTTCTCATTGTTTGCCCTGTTAGTCAAGATCGTTTGTCGGTCAACAGTCAACAGGCAGATGCATCCTAAGCGAATGTTGTATGTGATCAACGTCTATCGTCCATGTCAACATGGGACAGAATACAAACTACAGATCATTTATATGTAATCCGGTCAATTAATCTCAAGGATGTGATGAGGCTGACGGCTTCTCTCTCTCGCTCTGAGATTCTGAATCGTCTGAAGTATATTCAGTCAGAACGGGTCACGACTGAATGAGGAAAATAAGCGTCAAGTTGCTTCGTTTCGTTGATATATATTCTGCTATTCAACTGATAGAATCCCATTGGACTTGTGATCTGACCGCGTCCAATGAGTAAATTGGCAATACGAAATACATGCGAATTCTCACGTGTGTCTTCCTTGTTTGTTAAACTGACGACTACAGGCAAAAGATTTGGGTTGGAGTGATTCAAGTGACTGACGGACGACTGAAGCTGCAAAAATGCAAAAAGTTGTGAGTTTTCTTGTATCGGTGATTTTGGCGGTTTCAGTGGTCAAAGCTGAAGATACGTGCGAAATTCAGTCGGATCCTTGTCAATCATGGGGTAAGCTTCAAGACTTTTTGGCCAAATTGAAGTCCTACAATCTTTTGATACCAAAGAATTTTCCAGACTACGCAACGACCTTGAACCAAAGAGTCGACTTTTACTCCTTGGACTCCAAGACGTCTGTCGTCTCCTTCGATCTCAAACAGATTGACCTACATCACTCGCCATCGGAACAGTGCACAAGGACTGATTCTGAAGACTGCGATGTGGTGTGGAAGGACCAGCGCATTTCCTACGCAGCAATGGGACCTCGAAGAACCGCCGGTGATAGCAAATGCGGCTGGGACTTTGTAGTAGCCACTAGGACGAGAAACGGTGGATTTCATGCCATCCACTACGGAAGGTCTTCCAGAATGCCCTGTCAACTTCGTAGAATTTTTGCTAGTGAGCTAATAATGATATATACTTAACCAATGGCCAGAACAAAACTTGAAACGGTTCAAAAATTGCAGGTCGCGTTTCAAGCATCAAGGGCGTAGCCTACTCCAAAGGCGAACTGTTCTGGACAGAGTGCCATCCGGGAGCCACTTCGACGACCAACTTCAATGGCATTTGGCGAGTCAATCTTACGGCGAGTTCAAGGGATCCAGTTGCTGAGAAGATTGAAGGGACTCAACATTTTGACATTTGCAGTATGAAAGACTTGGTTGTGGATGCCGTCAATCCAGGGTACGTTTGACTTCAGAACCTACAAATCTGTCAACATATTCTTGGAAATGTTTAGTACCAAAAGGGATATTTCAGGACTGTAAACAACGTGTTCAACTTCTTTTGGGTAAATCGAACGGACTTTGTCCTTCCATCAGTGATCCAGTGGACTTGGGACGGCGGTCTTGGACAGATTTCCGAACCTAAAGTGCTCTTCCGGGACCGGAATCCACATGGACTTGAAGTTGTCAAAGACACGTTGTACTGGGCGAACAATCCTAGCTACAATACCTTTGAATTGAGAAAATACTTTATCCAGAACAAGCGGCCTGTTGTAAGGCCTATTTTGGAAAGTGGCCAACATGGAGTGACTTCAATGGGCGTGACGTGTACTGAAGATATGGTGCTGTCTGACGCTGTGGGCAAGAGATCCTACATTGTTATGAGAAATGAAAGGGTTCTTCATAAGAAACTAAGTCGACGACAAGTACCTTCAAAAATTGTTTCTAGAGCTTCTGTCTTTGGTTGTAACTGAACGAGTGATACGGTTAAATGACTCTGTAGCTTAGTTTGATAGTTCTGGGCGATACACTAAATGAGAAATAGCCAGTTTATGGTGTGAGAACGTGTAATTTTTGTGTTTAATTAGCGTTATTTGAACTAGATATATACATCTGAATTAAAAATGTTCTGAACAATTGTTATAAAATATCTCTAAATCTTCAAGTCGGGACTAGAACTTAAAATAGACT
>JAQGBJ010001692.1:0-21143 GCA_034698345.1 Sphaeridia pumilis
CTTTTGCCCATGCCGACAGCTTGTAAATTTTATGGGACCAAAGTCGTAAATCCATTAGTGAAGCAAGCGAGAGAGAGCTGGAGCTGGAGAGGTAAATAGCGAAAGGCGAGGAGCTTTTACAGCAGGTATATATTGCAAAGTTTTGTTGTTTGGTGGGCAAAAGCTATTAAAAATCCAAAGGATCCAAAGGTCACGCGGAGCAAAAACATTTCGAGAGTGGAAAGGAAAAGGCCTGTTGGGATATATTTATAGCTACTTTGTACCGTATGACGACAATGGCCGGCCCAGGGCCGAGACAGGTGCAATATCAATCGATTACAGGTACTTGATCAGCCTTGGTTTGATTCGAAGATGAATATGTAAAGCTAGTGGCGTTTCATTAAATCCGTTAGGCAGAATGACCGGAAGGTCCGTTAGATATAATTAAGTCGAAATGAAAGTCCTAGCTCCAGGTATGACTTCGAAGTTGGTCGAAGGTACTGGATCAGTCGTATTTCTGACGGTGGTTGGAGTGCAAGTCCAAAGTTGCTCTGAAATACATTGGAACTTTGAAGTCAGCTGGGGTTCGAAATGGCCGCTGGAGGCCACTTCAGCTGTAAAATCTGGTGGCTTGCTGGGTTGGTGGCGGTAAGAAAATAAACCCAAATGAAGCCCAATACTCTTTAGTAAAGCTTCAGGTTGTAATGATTTTTGGGCGGCTTCTGTTTTATAGATTCTATGCGCTTTGGTTCTCGGCGCTCCGTCGCTGGAAAAGAAGGATGCGACTTCAGCGACCTCAAACGCAAAACCTCCAGTTTACCAATTCAAATACGTGAACCTGGAGGATTTGTACTCTTGGCCATTTAGTGCGTATTATGACGCTGCGTTATACGACGGCAGTGGTTCAGAAGGAGGTCATGGGCTGCAACAGGTCATCATGAAATCCGGGTCGCCGGCGGAAGACAGTACGAATTCAAAGTTTGGAAACTACTTCAACAGTCCGGGCAAGATTTTTGGAGGCATGTTCCACGACCTCCAGACCATTTGGCCGTTTGGGAAGCCGGCGACGGTGCATTTCAAGCCGGAGAAGCCGCAGCAGATTATTGTGTCCAGTCCGCAGTTCCAGCAGCCGCCGCCACCAATTTATGTTATTCAGCCGCCCGTTGTTTCACGTAAGTTCAGATGTATTGAAAGTGGTGTTTAGGGTGAGAATAAGTGATTGAGGTTTTAATATGAGGAATATCTTTGTAGCACCTGTAATACAACCTGTGCCTCAACCACAACCGCCGGTTTCTCCTCCTATTTGGCATCATCGTAAGTGATTAATTTTAGTAATTTTATTTGAGCTCTGTTGGAGAAAGACTTGCAGGAAGTGAGGTTTCAATTCGGAATATTTTTGTAGCGCCTATGAAGCCACCTGTTCCACAACCACAACCGCCCGTTTTTCCGCCTTGGCATCCAGGTAAGTGATTGATTTTGTTCAAAACATTTTTCTGAAGAAAGAGTTTAATGACGAATGGTTTTGTGGTACCCGTAGAGCCGCCGATTGACCCGCCACCGGTTTGGCATCCACGTAAGTGACTGATTTTTTCAAGCTTTGCTGGAGAGATTGTTGGAACTAACTGAAGTTTCAATGGCGACTATCTTTATAATTTTTTAGCACCTGCAAAGCCACCGATTGACATACCAGTTTGGCATCCACGTAAGTGATTGATTTTATTTGAGCTTTGCTGGAGAAATGATTGGAACTAACTCAGGTTTTAATGGCGACTGTTTCTGTAATTTTTTAGCACCTGTGAAGCCACCGATAGCGATTGACCCGCCAACTTGGCATCCACGTAAGTGACTAATTTTATTTAAGCTTTGCTGGAGACTTGATTGAAGCTAACTGAAGTTTTAACGGCAAATGTTTCTGTAATTTTTAGCACCTGCAAAACCACCGATAGCGATTGACCCACCGGTTTGGCATCCACGTAAGTGATTCATTGTATTTGAGCTCTTTTGGAGAAGGAGAAATATTTGCAAGAGTATATCTATTAACGGATCCACGTGCTTCTTCAGCGCCAATCAAACCACCGCTTCCAGTTAAGCCACCACATAAACCACCACACAAACCGCCAACTTGGACTCCAGGGACACCACCAACCTGGCATCCTGGCAATCATCCTCCTACATGGATTCCTGGTACACCTCCGAAGCCGCCAACGGGTCATCCTGCACCGACACCACCGGTAATTCCACCACCACATGTGCCTCCTCCGCCAGTGTTACCACCTGCACCGATACCACCGCCGGTCTTACCCCCGGCTCCAGTACCACCGCCACCTGTATTACCTCCTGCACCAGTGCCACCTCCGCCAGTGTTACCACCGGCACCAGTTCCGCCTCCACCAGTGTTACCACCTGCACCAATACCACCGCCGGTGTTACCGCCTGCACCAGTACCTCCTCCGCCAGTTTTTCCACCGGCACCAGTTCCGCCTCCTCCCGTGATTCCTCCAGCACCTGTTCCACCTCCGCCTGTATTTCCACCGGCACCAGTACCACCTCCGCCAGTGTTACCCCCGGCACCAGTACCCCCGCCGCCGGTACTTCCACCGGCACCAGTACCCCCGCCGCCGGTGATACCTCCAGCACCAGTACCTCCTCCGCCGGTATTTCCACCTGTACCAGTGCCACCTCCGCCGGTGATACCTCCAGCACCAGTACCTCTTCCGCCAGTATTTCCTCCAGCACCAGTTCCACCGCCACCGGTACTTCCACCGGCACCAGTACCCCCGCCGCCGGTGATACCTCCAGCACCAGTACCTCCTCCGCCAGTATTTCCTCCAGCACCAGTTCCACCTCCTCCGGTGATTCCTCCAGCACCAGTTCCGCCTCCTCCAGTACTCCCACCGGCACCAATACCGCCGGTCATTCCTCCTGCGCCAGTACCACCTCCACCTGTATTGCCACCTGTACCTCCACCTGTACCATTACCACCGGCACCAGTGCCACCAACACCTCCGTCGATGATCCCTCCAACACCAGCAACTCCGGCGGTACCAGTACAACCGCCCGGAATTCCTCAATTACCTGTGCCACCCCGGCCCATAATTCCTCCGGCAGTTCCTCCTCCAAGTATACCTGCGCTCCCTAGTCCTCTACCCCCAGGACCCGCAAGTGCTCTCCCAGCAGCTCCAACACCTTCGAGTGGTATAATTGTGAATGGACCATCCCCAATTCCGCCCGGGAACTCGCCATCAGCAGGATCGCCAATTACTATCATAGTCATAGACCCGGGGAGCAGGAATCCAACGCAATATTATGGGCCAAGTAAGTGACTATCATTAAAACTGAGGGAGTAGCCTGAAATTTTATCGTGACATTCAAGACTACATTTTTTTGCCTCCCAGGTGCCTACGCGTCTAACATTCAAGGAGACTCTTTTGGGAAATGACCCCCAGCAAACACTTTGGCCAAAGTTACTGTTACTAAAAATCAAAATTAAAAAATTCGTTGTTATATTTTTACAAATACAAAAATGCAAGTTCCACTTTCCAACTAACAGATGTTAATATACATCCAATTGATCAAGTAGTATTTCTTCTTAGAGGCAATCTATATATCTAAGCGGTACTCTGAGCGAGCAAGTCATTTATGCATCAACGGAAAATACGTTACTTCTGATATCACAACCGAACCACCTAGAGTTACTTTGACTGACTAAATCATACCTACTAGAATATCGACAAAAGTATCACAGCTAAAACAACATTTGAGCCCTACTGTCCAAAAATCTGGATCAACAACATCGTAACAACGCCCAAAAAGAAACACAGCAAGTGCGGAAGGTAGTCAAAATAGGAAATCTTGAATTTCTTCCAATGGTGCAGCAAGAAACTCAAAAACTTGATCTTTATCGGACTGTACGGCGGGTAGCGGAAGAGTCCAACCTGGTCCCCAATGAAGCTATAGTCGCGAGCAATTATAGATTTCCTATGAGTAAACGTGTCAAAGGATTGTTTGCCGTGGTAGCTCCCCATGCCGGATTCGCCGATTCCTCCAAACGGCAACTCGTCCACTGCGACTCAAAAAATATCCCAATTAGCTCTATTCTCGTCTCGCGACGCAATGCATTTTAGTCGTCCGTACCTGCAAACTGAACTATAGTATCGTTGAAGGCCATTGTGCCCGAATTGGTATTGTTCTGGAACAGCTGCTGAATTTCAGTCTTGTCCGAGAACACGTAGAGGCACAGAGGGGAAGGTGTCCTAGAAAACAAAGCAATCAAACATTTTGCCATGTTGTTGTCGCTCTTGTTACGACCTGATCCATCAACATCAAGTGTGTATATATCCAAGCGTTTTCGTGTACCTTGTGTTGATGAACCTAAT
The DNA here is from genome assembly GCA_034698345.1 of Sphaeridia pumilis. Classification (NCBI taxonomy): domain Eukaryota; kingdom Metazoa; phylum Arthropoda; class Collembola; order Symphypleona; family Sminthurididae; genus Sphaeridia; species Sphaeridia pumilis. The sequence goes on from JAQGBJ010001692.1 coordinate 4,356, forward strand.
GGCCTCTTCAGGAGAATCGCAGGTTACGATTGGCAGAATAGGACCGAATACTTCATCGTGCATGACAGGATCTGTGGGCTTTACATCAACTGGAAGGGAAAGAAAGAAAAACATTTTCGTTTCTACAAATTCTTTGTAGGAACTGCCTCTACAGCATTTGGCAGAATTTTATGCCCATCTTGCCTAGTATACTCGGCTGTATCCACAAGTCATCCTCATCAGCCTGGCCTCCCATCACAACACGCCCACTATTTAGCAAGTATCCTTTGAGTCGATCAAAATGCCTTCTGTTGATAATCCTTGCCAAATCCTTGGATGTCTTCCAGTCTGTGCCGTACCATTCATTCATAGCCTTGAATATCTCTTCCACGAGCCTGTTTTCAACTCCTTTGCTACAGAGCACATAATCAGGAGCAACGCAAGTCTGTTAGGAACAAATCCACACACATTAATGATTAACAATAAAAGTTCTTGCTCGCAACGACCTCACATTTGCAAAAACCCAAGGAAAACCGGTTGGGTTTCCTTGGATTGCAAACTGTCAATGCGCAAATCATAACTTTGTAACTTACCTGTCCCATGTTCATAGTCTTTCCCCAGATGATCCTCTTAGCAGCCATAGCAAAATCAACGGTGTCATCGCAATAAACCGGGCTTTTACCACCCAACTCGAGCGTTACCGGTGTCAGGTACTTGTTGGCTGCCGCATGGATTTTGCGACCGACATGAAGAGAACCCGTATAGAATATATAGTCAAACTTGAGTTTCAGTAGTTCTTCAGTTTCAATCGGGCCACCTGGAAAAAAGTTATCGGCATGTCGTTAAAGCTCTTTCAAACTCTTTTTTAACTTTTTTATACACCGTCCTTTACAACTTTGACTCACCTAGCACAACTTGGTAGCACTCAGGATCCAAATACTTGGGTATCAACTCTGCCATCTTGATAGCAGCATTATGACTAACTTCCGACGGCTTGACGATCACACAATTCCCAGCAGCTATCGCACCGCACATTGGAACCAAAGATAACTGGAACGGGTAGTTCCAAGTTCCTATGACCAACGCTACACCATAAGGAACTTTGGCCACGTATCCGGTATCCGCCAATGTGAGCCAGTTTTTGCTAATGTATTCCGGCTGACTCCACTTTTTCACATTTCGGATCGCTTCCCTCACGTCATTCTTCATCAGATCCACTTCGTACAGGTATCCTTCCAGTTTACTCTTTCTCATGTCTTTCTTCAAAGCAAGCAGAATTTCGTCATTACATTCTTCGTACATCCGCAGCAAGCTTTTTAGCTGCTTCAGCCTGAAGTGAACATCGCGGGTCCGCCCGGTGTTAAAAGCCTTTCGGGCTATCGCCAGAGCCTGCGGAATCAAACAATTTCGTTAGAAATCTTACATAACAATGATAAATCAACGATGACAATTGGCATAAACTTTGAAACAAAAACCCGGGTAACATGAAAACGGAAACCCGAAGAAGATTCCTTACCTCTTCTTGACTAATGTGGTTGCGTCCCATGTTGTTTCGTGATCATAAAATCAACACGACCAATCCTTTTTGCTGTGCACTCAACCACGACAACAATCAAACTGACCTGAACCTTTGCATTGTTGCAAACTTTACTCTTTAGCGACCAAAGAGCGAAATGCACGCATCATTTCACATTTGCCCAGTCTCTCCATAAGCATTTAATATGATTTCTAACGGCATCTTTACACGCGCCGTTTTCAAACTGCATTTGCTTTAAGGGACAGGGATCTTAAATCTCACCTAGAAAAAGTGGAACCTTTGAGTATGTACGTGCATGTGACGAACGGGAAAATTTCAAGCCGCATCAGGCGTAGGGGGTTTCTCGAAAATTACGTTCCAAAAAATTGGCTTTTTAGCCCCCCTCCCGCTGTTAGTTCGCGGGTCTACTAAGGTTCGCGGGTGCTATTTCTCCTCCTCACAGCGCTTAGTTAAACTGTACCACTAACCCCCTCCCCCAAACGTAATCATATCTTGAATAGGTAAAAGGTAAAAACGGAGTTTTGCCGTTTGTTTCAACTTTGCCTTCAGAATTTTGCCAAACAGCACCAAAAATCACTTTACAGCCTCGTTGATTCCAAAATTTGAACCTTCTTCTACCCTTAGTTCGCCTTATATTTCAGCCTCAAGACACCCCCTCGTCCCAAAACGCGAACGTAATTTGCGATAGACCTCTAGGTGGCTCTAACGCTGTCAGTGCATTAAACGTATAGTTCCCCTATCGTGCATACTGGTTGCCGTTATAGGTTCCAACTTTTCTAGGTGAGAAATAAGATCCCTGTTAAGGGAGCGGAACGTCCCTTGGAGAGTCGTCCATACAAGCAGTCACTTTTTTGCATTTCGATTCCCACGCACGTTAACATACGTGCAAATTAATGCAGACCAATGTAAACATTGCAAGCGGACAAGCCTTTTGTAGGATTCTCTTTGAAGTGTTCTGAAGTTCTCAAGTTGTTGTTGTTTGCAATTTGCTTTGGGGCAAAACTTGTCAGGTCAGTTTGGAGTTGCCCAATAACTCTTGAATGCTTCCAAGTTATGATAAGTACATAATAACAATAATTGCTGTGCAACAAGAACTTGACCCTTGAATTTTGGTCGACATTGAATTGAACAAACGATCATCATCTTGCTTGGGCAACAGATCAAAAGGGTTGAGAAACGGTTTCAAAGGTGAGCTGCAGTATGTAATTGAAAAAGTTTGATATTGGGAAGCCATGCGATTTTCACGTGTTTGCACACATGTTTCGATATGTTTTTCAGGCTGCAAAAGTCCGATGCTGTGCTGAACAACTGGGAGAAGGCTTGTGAAAACTTATCTTTGATCCGACCGCAAGGCGCTTGAAATATTAACCAAAAAACAGACACTGCCATCGTGAATGACGCACTCTGTGTCATACTGTTTTCTTAATTCAGGTAAGACATGCAATTTTAATGTGATGAGAACAAGTTATTAAGGATGGCTAAAGTTGTTTTGTGGTGTTGCAGAACGGAAGCAGATGAAGGCTGAGTGACTGACATGGTTGTCATGTTTGGTGGTCTTATTACAAAATGCTTCCCATCAGACACACCTTTGGACGCGTTAAACAAGATAATAATAATATCGCTCTTCTCTCACGGTTATACTGTAAGCATCAGCTTGAGTCTCACTCAAGTCGGGAGGTATAATTATATTGTTATTAAGCTCGTTATGTCAAACAAGAGGAGAAATTAGCTACAATGATGGCTTTGTTTCTAGCTTTTCATGGATGAAATGGATGAAATGCTGATGAAGACGGAAATCTTTGAAGTTGAGCAAGCGTCCCATTTTGAGATTGTCTTAACGGATACGTACTGAGGGTTTCTTATTCTACTTTTAACATCATGGCTTTTGCAGCAGTCGTTAATGGGCTTGAAAATGCACTTGTGAGAAAACGGGTTTCCGTTCTTCAACCGACAACAATGATAATGTTATCGTGCGGGTAAGATTCGCAATGAGACTTTGTTTAAAAGTAAAGTTAAAGTATATATATAGGCAAAAGCTGCAAGACTGGCTTTTGAAAGTGTGTTTGACAATGATGAGTTTTGTCCCAATCAAGTTGGTTTGTTCTTATATTTAAATATAGGTGCAGCGAAAGTGCATTCTAAATGATGCTTAACAAACTTGATGTTATCGTAATGGCTGCAATTCAAAGGACCTCAACAGAATTTTGTCATCTCGTAGACTAAGGGACAGGGCGGCGGTAACAATTTAGGTGCAATATGCAACTATTAAAAGTGCAGACGTCTGGAAATGGAGGTCATATTATCGGTCGACCACCACAGCTCGACAACGTGTTGGGGTTTCACCATGAAGATGAATGGGCCCAGATTCAAGAACGAGTGTGTCAGGATTGTCAAGACTGGAATTTCGTCGCCTACTTGTGTAACAAGAAAATTTATTGTTGTGGACATCAAGTGCTGCATCAAGATTCGCCAAAATGCGTAGCTATTGAGTTGTACCGGCTTACTAGAAGTAACTCCTGGCTGTTGTGACAGTTTTCAACGATTGTACCAAGAAGGAGATGAAATCAAGGAGTTCTAAAGAATCAAAAGTGTGCATTGAAATGTGGAATGGAGTGATTGACAGTAGGTGGATCAGGATGAGAAAATCTACGGTTTCTATCTCAATCTCAAGTGTAAATAGACAGCTACACATATGTAGCAATTAGTGAGGTAGCCAATGTCACAGTCAAATTGGCTAACGAATCTTGCGAAAATGTGGTAGCAGCAGCTCCAATTCTGAACGCCGACAATAGTAACCAAGATCAAGATTTGCTAGTGTGCAGTCACCGCGAAACGTTCTTTTTGCCCTGCAGTAAATGTATACGTGCGAATATGCAGCATCGATAGATGGAGTGTATTTAGTGCAATCAGTATAAGGAGAACAGGTTTTTCTTGCTGGTTATGTAACCAGAGAGAGGTACGATATCCAAGTATGCTCTTAATGTATCATATCATGTTCACAGGTCTAAAAGCGAAGGTGCCTATGCCTTTAGATGTACCATATCGGAGCAATTCTTTGGACGGTCAATCCCAACACCAAATCTACCAAATGGATGGGCATAGTTGGGCGGTCACGTAGTTCACGGTCGTATTTCACAGCTAAATGGGGCCCTCAAGTGGGTTGGAGTTGGAGCTGGTTATGGTCAAACTGTTTTATTGATGGCGGAATCACACGGATCCAATCTTCCCTAAAAACCTATGTGGAACTGCAAAATGCCGGTCGTTAAATGAAAAAACTATGTTGACACGCAGAGTCATCTATCAGGGCTGCAGAGAACCACTTGTATTATACTGTATATATACAAAGGAAAAAGCGACGTTTTGGAGTAAGGTGATTTTTAATTTTTTGTCAATTTATGGCTTTACAGCAAATAATGGTAACATTAAACACGAAATGATTTGCCTTGCAGCCAGCAAGTTCCTACATTAGCTTCTTGAGGACAGTATTGATTGACTTGTTGGTGACTTGTATACTACTGGTAAGTAACAAAATTCAACGCTAGAACACTTTTGCCTGCCCCATCAAGCATCTGACCAAGAATCTTAACTACTGCTCACTCACAGCTCTCTCAGTGAAGATCAATTCATGCATTGGTGGTTTCAAAATGAATCCAGCCCTCGGACCAATATCCGGCTTCACCGTCTTGTCAGCCAATTCAATGTGGAACTTCTGCAGAACCGCGGTGAAGAACATGAAGAACTCGTTCATGGCCAAACTGTCTCCAGGACAGTTGCGCTTGCCGGTGAAAAATGGTACAAGATGCTCGTCCTTACGTAGAGTTCCGTCGACGTTGATGAATCTCTCGGGTCTGAAGTTTTCTGGATCGCCCCAGTGCTTCGGGTCGTGGTGGACACCGTACAAATTCCAGAGAAGCACGGTGCGCTTCGGAATATGGTAGCCGTTGAATTCTGCGTCTTCCAAAGCAGTATGCATGACTCCAAAGGGGACCATGGACGACTTGCGAAGGACTTCGAACATGGTGGCTTCGGTGTAAACCATTTTGTTCTTGTCGCTGAGGCTCGGGAGGCTTTGGTGGCCGATTACTTCGTCAATTTCTTGTTGAACCTTGGCTTGGACGTCGGGGAAAGCCGCCATGAACATGAAGGACCAGCCCATGTTGGAGCTTACGGTGTCGGAGCCAGTGAAGAAGAGGTCCAAAACTGTCCACTTGAGGTTCAGGAGACCAACATCCTTGTAGAAGGCGGAAGTGGGATCCGTGGTTTGGTTGATTTTGGTAATGGCCAAATCGATAAAGTCTCTTTCTTTCCCCACACAATGGCTCTGAATATGTCGGTCAACAATTTGTTGTGCTAATTCCAGCGGAGCTCCAAGACACTTGAGCGCTTTCTTGTACCCTGTGAGGGTTGGGAACATCCGAGCAAGCCATGGCAGGAAGGAAATGATGCCCAGAATATTCTGATCGGAGAAACCGTCGGAAAGGCAAGTGAGGACCATTCGTTTGTGGGGATCTTCAATATTGTACTTTTCGCCAGCAAGGATTACCCACAATGAGTTGATGACGGCGATTTCCATGGGTTCTTTGAGGTACATTGGCTTGCCCGTATTTTTACTCAGATACTTTTGGAAGTCACCCGCTTGTTCTTGAATTAGGCCGTCCATGCTCATCTTGCCGAAGCCCATGTCCCGCAGCGACCTCAATGTGAACCGACGCCATTCAGCCCAGCCTTTCTCTTCCAAAAAGATCAACCCACAGTTTTCTCTGAACGGCTTCATAAGGTCCAGTTGGTTGCGTCCAAGGAACACGTCGATCTTGCCAATCTCCTTCATCTTGTCCACATCGTTCACAAAGACCACAAGGTACTTGCCAAAGTACACGCTGAAGACGTCCCCGTACTTTTTCGCCAATTCGGTAATCTTCAAACTGGGAATCGGTCCTAGGAACGGCAAGTAGCCCAACAAGGGAATCCCCATGGGGCCAGGCGGAAGCTTCTTTCCTGTTCCATGAGCGGTCTTCAGATAGATGAAGTACAACGTCACAGCCACCAACAGCAGCGCTTCAAAGTACATAATGGAACACTTCAAAGCTGGATCACTGAATCAGTCAAAGTAATGTGGCTCTAAAGCCACCTGTCCAGATGAACTTGACCAGAACACAGAAAATATGACCCTATTTTTAGCAGAAGCCACGTCACCACTTGATTCACTTTTCAGTTCTTCTTCCAACACCAGAAAAGACTTCCACCTCCGATGACGTCCCACTTGCGAATAATTACACACCCGTTCAGCTAGCTGGCCAAGCAGAATCAAACCTCTCTCAATCCCGTGATGGCCTACAGAATAACATCCAAGTAACCCAAAAATTGTTACGGAAATTACACCAAAGTTTGCACCTTGCAGCAGTTGAGGAGCATGCAAACGCTTCTACGCGAAATTATCTCAACCTTGGCGATCCCCTGACCCGAGAAGATCCAAATTAGACAACTCAGCCAAGCTTCAAATTTTCACCCGTGGAGCCTTCAAAGCGCTTGCTAAACTACTCAGAGGTATTGTACAAAATTTCCACTTGCACAATCACACACGTTACATTTTCATTAACTTGCGGATCTGAGACTACTCCAACTTTTGACTCATGTGAAATTGCAGGTTAAGAGCTCCTTTCGCGTGTCAGCGTGTCATCCGATTGTCTCTCCTTTTTGGCTTGCAGTACTTCCGTCCGGCCGCTGAAGAGTCACCGCCAAGATCTATGTCTGTCACAACAACATCAACGTTTTAAGAACATTATAATCTTTTACAGTTATGTCTATATCAGCGTGCGTATCTTTTCAGAACCGACTCAAAACGCTGTTGAAACGGTAATTAATTCCTGAACGATAAGGCCTTCTTAGCAACGTACCTGAGGTCAATTCAACAAGGATTGTGTACAGAGACAATGTCTGATGGTGACCTGGAGAAGTGGCTATGAATTATGAAATTAATTGTCTTTCTAGTTAGGTACTGCTGATTTTAAACCTCAACTAGAATCAAGTATGCTCTAGTTTTCACACTTGCTTATTGTTTACCTGCAGGATCTCGAATGACGCCAACTTAACACAGATCTTCAAGTATACTTGTGGCTCGCGATTCAAAAAATTGTAAATACCTCCTCAAGACCAGCAGACGCATTCGAAATAGCATTTAATGCGTTACAATTCAAGTACCGAAATCTCCGTCTGCAAAAATTCATCACCGGAAGCATTGTATCATTACCGCGCTACGCTATGGCCACCCAAGCGTCAAACGTTTGAGAGAACAAAAAATCGCGTGCCGCCAATCACACAGCGCAGCAGCGCCCAGGAATCCCCATCAATTTGCGTCAGTCGACCGACACCTCCGCGCAGCCACTTGCAAAATTTTATGATGAATTAACCAAAATGGTTCGCCTCTTATAGTGTTTTTGCTGGGGCGAAAAACCAAGATTTTGCCCATCTTCTAATGTTTGAAACGGTACAATTTTACCAAAAAAGTTAATGCAAAATCAGATGGCCTGCCAAGAAGTTTATTAATCGTCATGTGTTTTGTTGCTTTCAGTTCCATTCAGATTACACTACTTCCACTTCCGTCCTCTAATGTATTCTTTACCGTTTAATGGGGCAAGATGAGTCTGTGACAAGTTGACCGAACAAACAAATGTGCGTCTTTTTCATTTCCTAATCTAGTTTTTATCGCTCCATTTAACCCCAATGGAGTCCATGCAACTCTTTCAAAGCGTTCAAGCTGTATATGTGTATTTACCACATTTTGTGAGGTATGTAAACATAATTTAAGTAATTGTTGGCCTCCATTAAGGAAAATTAACAAATAACGTTGCTATCGAATCGATAGCGTCGATTCACTGGAAAAGAGCAAATATTTAATCGGTTGAGTGAGGAATATTTATAAGGATTTGAGTTTTTAATGAGTGAGAGCAAAACTAACGAGGAATTTTTGCACATCTTTTCTTCTATGATTGAACCGTGACCTCATGGCGTCTTTACGGAAGATGACAATTTCCAAAGCTAGATTTGCACCAATACATATTGACAAACACTTAAGCTGATAAAGATGATGAGTGTTGACACATGTGACGGACACGGCTCAATGAGGTTTGCAGGGGAGCAAAAATTAAGACCTCACACACATGAACACACAAACAAGAGCCAGTCTAGAGCAGGAACAGACAGGGAATTTTCTGAAACCACGAGGTTGCACCTAATTGCCGGTTTTCCTGGTCAAAGTTGAAATATTTCGTAATTTTAAGCTTGTGTACAAAAGTTTTGTGAATAGTTGTTGGGGAAAGTGTTAGTTGAACGTCAAACGTTTTTGAAGCGAAAAGAGGAAACTGCAAATTACTGTTGATTCGCTCGTGTTTCGGTAAATGAGTTTGCAATGTATTTGGAGGAAAGGTTAAATTTTAACATGATTTGAAGGAGGAATTGCCTATGATTAGTTTGACGACGTTTGCATTGAAGTCAGTGAGTCCTCATAGAAGTTGAAAATCGATAGAAAGAGTATAGGTTTCGGCACGTTTTCCAACTCTAACTTATGCTTTACTTGCCGTTTACTTTGATCAAATTTGAGTGCATTATGAATGAGTAATTTGATTCTTTATGGAAGGCTGGACATTCGAGTTTCTGGCTATCATCGTAATTGGATTAAATATTGGAATCGATACATTATACTGTACAGGGGTGATCATTGGGCAAAATGGTTCAAGAAGGCTATGGCCAGTTTATTTGAATTGCTGGATGGCAGAGCACATGTAATAGAATGAGGTAGTGAGCCATGTTGATTGAAGATTGAAATCCAGCTTTGAAAGCCAAATATCGACTATGTTGCGAACAAGAGTCGGGTTCAGTATTGAATTATTTGAGAAAGAGCGTTCAAGTCAATAGTTTGCATTATTTAGGTGCACAACATGAAGAAGTGAATCATTGGGAAGTCTTCAAGGCTGCCTTAATCTTTGATAATGCTCTTGAAATGAAAACTTGTTTAATCGTGGGTGTTTCTTCTTCTTCCAGACAGTTTGGATTCCGGCGACGGCGGCTGCATTCTCATGCTTGGCTCATGACACCTGTGGAATCGGAGTAACATGTTCGAAGAGGAGGACGTTGACGAAGGTTCTGCTTACAAATGGACGCCAGTCAAGTTTTCGGGGGTGGTGGATCCGAAGCCGAGACACGGTCACCGGGCTGTAGCAGTGAAGCACTTGATGGTCGTGTTTGGCGGCGGGAACGAAGGGATTATTGATGAGATAAGCGTTTTCAATACTGGTAAATACAAGAGAGACATAAATTATGAACATTGATTATTAAATGCGAAATAAACTTACAGTATTTAGTGAATTTTGGCTTGTAGAAACAAACCAATGGTCTCAACCGAACGTTCAAGGAGGTGAGGGTGACATTCCGTCTGGTACGGCAGCATTTGGTATAGCGGTGGATGGTTTTCGAATACTGGTGTTTGGTGGAATGCAAGAATATGGACGATATTCCAGCGACTTGTATGAGTTACAGGTCAGTGATTAAACGGTGACAGCGGTGTTTGTGGTATTTTAGCCATTGGGTTACAAAATGATTTTGCTATGTTTATCCTAGGTGCGACCAAACAGTAGTTGCTGGGAATGGAAGAAACTGAAGCCGAAACTATGCAGGACAGGAAGTGAACAGGAACCACGTGCGCGACTGGGGCATAGTTTCACTTTGTTCAACAACGTAGTGTATCTGTTTGGCGGGTTGGCGAACGAGAGAGATGATCCAAAGAATAACGTGCCGCTGTACCTGAATGATTTGTGGAAATTGGAATTGAAGCAGAATGGTGTGGTGGCCTGGGATAAGCCCCAGTCATATGGATATGGTCCTCCTCCTCGTGAATCTCATTCGGCTATAGCTTACATTGATAAACACAAACACAAGCCTAGGATCATGATTTATGGAGGGATGAACGGGAGGCGATTGGGAGACGTATGGATACTGATGTTGGGTAAGATTAATAAAATCGAATGACAAGTACTTTTTGTTTGATTTGCGACAATCGGAAGAGGTTATTTGTCATGTTTTATTGTGTTTTTAGACACATTGTCGTGGGATAAAGTAGAATCGAACGGCATTCCTCCGTTTCCCCGCTCATTACATTCCGCTACATTGATTGGTAACAAGATGTATGTCTTTGGAGGCTGGGTTCCTAAACCGGGATATACTGCAGATAATCAAGATAGAGATTGGGTTTGTTCGAATGCGCTGATGAGTTTTAATTTAGGTAACACGTTTACTGTATAGAGAAAGATTTATTATCGAAATTCATTGAATCATAATCATTTTCAGACACAATGACGTGGAAAACGTTACACACAGACACTACAAACAACAATATTCCTTCTCCACGAGCTGGCCATTCTGCCTGCGTTATTCAGAATCGACTATACATCTGGTCGGGAAGGGACGAGTACAACAAGACTCACTATTCTCATCAGGTGAGGCTTGCGAGCATCAGCCCCAGCTATAAAAATATTTAAGCGTTCAGTTGATAGTAAAATAATGCTTGGTTTTAGATTTGCTGTAGTGATCTATGGTACTTACAAGTTCAGAGACCGCAAACTCCTGGCCGTGTACAGCTGAAAAAAGCTCTTACTCATACTTTGGAAGTCGCTTGGCCTACGGTCGATAATGCGGAAGGATACATACTGCAAATTCAGCGTTACGATAATCCGCCGCTTCAAAGAAATGAAGCGAAAGAAAGTCTTTTACAAGATAATGTTTCTCTGCCAGCAAACGACACGACACCATTGAAGCCTGTTCCTGTTTGTAAGTCCCGTCCCATACGCTTTTCAAGCATGTTGAATTTTCGTGAACGAGGCTTTTGTTTCAGGCAATCCGCCAGACTCAACAATTTCTCGAAGTGTAATCACCGCTTCCAAACAGTATATAGCTAATCGGAACATGACTTCTCAGGTACCGATGATGATCATATACAACACTTAACACATACCATTCATCTTTTTATATTCTAACAAAATTTCTGACAACATTATAGATGGCTGGAGCTAGACTTCCAGGTGCTGCTTCTTTGCCACCCAGTGAACGCCAGTTTATACAATGCAAGCAGGGACAGTCTACGTTTAGCGCCCAGCAGTTGTCGGCAATCACCGCTGGTGGTAACAAGGTCTATCAAATGGTTAAAACAGGTAATAATGTAACCCTTCATGAAGTGCCGAACGCTATGACAAGCAAGGCAACTTCAGTCATTCAGTCCACTGGAAATCGACCAGCAGTAGTCAAATATGTTAGGGGTAAGCACATGAACGGTTACGTAAGCTTTCTAGGTGGAACAACCTAGTAATTCTATTTATTTTTTCAGCCCATGTTCCTCGATCTCATACCGCTGGAATTCTGACTCAAAATGCCAACTCTCAAAATGCCGTGGTGGATACTCAGAGTCTGTCTTTGACCAGACCAACAAGTACTGCTTCCTCTCAGATGCAGTATGTTGTGGTTTCTAGTTCGAATTCTCAGCAGTTATTCATGGGTATTTCATGGTCATGATTTTATTTACAAAAACAAGAGTTTTTATTAGCTAAGCCATTGACTTGTTACACAGGCAAAGATGAAACACGGATAGTTTATTCTCCTGATACTAACATGTCCGTGTAAGTGCTACCTTCGTGTTACGATGCAATTCGGTCGGACTATGCTCACTTTGCGGATTCATTTCAGATCTAAATCTAACCCACAAGATGCAAGTTCCTATACCATGATAAATCCCGAGGATCTCAAATCGGATATCGACTGTGCTCTACTGGTACCGAAACCGGAGGCTAATATTCCTGCTGACGCTAACGCAATTGAACCGAATCAAACACCGAACGAGCTTATTGGATTGAAAGGAGGATCTCAGTTTGACTATGATTTTCGATGGTTTACAAGACACGTTTATGGCTTGAAAGGAGGTAATCCGTATGGTTCAACTGGTAGTTGCAGTAGTCCGGAGAGTAAAATCTTGCAAAGCGAAGTGATATCCACTAGTCGACAAACTATCCAAAGCGAGGAACAAGGAGGAGTAGGGGTTGCCAGCCAACAAATACTCAACCCCAGTAGTGATTTCCACGAAGCTCTGTGTAAGTGAATTTGTAATTTCCTTAAGAAATATGTTAACATGCTGTGAGCCTAAATCTTGTCTCCTTAGCAAGTCCAGGTTTCAGCGATTTGGCCCAGCTGTCAGCAGATAGTTTTTTAGGGCAAGAAGCCTACTACTCGTTTCACGAATCTGCTGCAATCAATACCGGTGATACTCAAAAACTGAAAACGATTGATCTACTGAATATTCTCGGCACCCTGGAACCCGATGCAGACCCTCTCAGTGCTCTTGCAAGTGCCGCTGCGTTCAGTTCCATCTCGGACAATAGCCTAGGGGCTAGCTTTAACGACCTTGATAACTTGCTGAAGTCATCGCTAGATTCACCCGAAGTTCATCATCAAGGGCAAAGTTTGACAGCTCCCGACAATCAACATAGTTTGCAGCACGTGCGAAAAGTCACTCCGCAACCTACACTTTATGCCCAGGCTCCGCAGGTTGCTACTTTACAGCAGGAACCATGGAACGATGTATGTTACATCAGCAACAGCAGTGCCCTCATCAAAGAATATTACAGTGTTAGTGAAGCTGCTTTACAAAAGCCAGTAAATACGGATTTCACAAGAGACCCAGACTTTATCCATCACCGAGTTGCCTTAGAACCTGGTACTGCATATAGATTCAGAGTTGCAGCTGTCAACGCCTGTGGCCGTAGTCGCTGGAGTGAAGTAAAATTTCTAAAATTCGACCGGTCAGTTTCTTTCAAGGTTTGATGTATTACGATCACGAATGCCATTGCAGATATCTGCCTTCAAGACCTGTTTTCCTGGATTACCTGGAGCACCTTGTTCCATTAAGATCACCAAATCGAACGATGGGGCAGTAATCAACTGGGAGCCACCACAGAATAACAACGAGGGAATCCAAGAATACTCTGTATATTTGGCCAGCAAAGAGGTTCCTGCGGAAAGCAAGCTCCAGGTGAGTGGTTTCTCAAGTCACCTTTCGTAGGAACGTTAATTTCCTCAGCTTAAACGAAATTTACAATCTTCAAGAACCCTGGCCTTGGAAATCTGCAGTTCGTGCGTGTATACTGCGGAGCGCATAATAGGTGCTTAATTCCTCACTCAGTTCTCCAAGCTGCTGACATTGATGTTACAATGAAACCTGCTATTATCTTCCGGATCGCTGCCAAAAACGTCAAAGGCTATGGCCCTGCTACTCAAGTTCGATGGCTTCAAGGTATGCATTTGACAACAAGAGCAGGCAAAAGTTTTACTCGATTATATTAACTGTATCCTGGTTTCATTCAGATTCTCCAACCCCGAATTTTGGTAATAAGTCCGGGTTCAAACGTCCTGCTCCAAAAAGTGCTCATTCCACTCAAGTTTGCCGTAAACCGAAAACTGATCCTTGAGGTTTCACTCTTTTTCAGTTTTCAGTACAAGGCGTATTTATATCTTCAGGTCCCCAAATTACAAACTCTTCTTCTGCTGTGTGATGTTGTTAGCTGTAGGGGCTTCCTTGCAACTCGATTGAAATGATGTGGTAACATAACCCATTTAGTCGTTAGATTTGAGCTTTAATGTAACTGGCCCTATAGATAGAATACAAACATTCCCTTACAAACTTCGGGCAAATAACGATGTGTTCGTCATTAAAGACTTCAAAATGGAGCATATTTTTGTACGCTCTATGTAGTTAGCTCACAGTCTCAACTGATGTAAATTCTAGTGCTCAAACTGTTTTTGGTACTCCAATAAGTTGCTGTTTTCGGTTTATTGTTGTAGAATAAAAATGCGCAGTTAACACACTATTTCCGTCATACTCTTTACAAGATTTCATTCGCACATAGCGTCTAGACAATAGACAATAATAGGGATAAATTTTGGTTGTACATTTCACCAAGCAAAAGTCCATTCATGGTACTATAACTAAATAACTATCGAGGAATCATAATCATAGTTTCCCAATTCAGAAATGTTACCCAACTTCATTTCGTTACACTTCAGTCAGAACGTAAGCAATAGGAACACTGTCTGCTGGAAGAACAGCATTCACTCTGAACGTCTCCGGAGATATCCTGTGAACTTTTTTATAGTGTCTTGCAAGTCTACCCTTGATAAAGAATGCGCTAGGACAAATACCACAGACATAAGGCCTTTCCCCGGTATGGGTTCGCAAATGGTTGTCGAGTTCCGCCTGGAGCAAATACTTCTTAGGACAATGTTCACAAAGATATGGCCTGTTATTTTCATGTCTCATCCTGTGCAGTCTCAGTTGCTTCGCCAGTAAGAATCGCTTTCCACATCCTTCGAAGTCGCAAACGTGTTTCAATTCTCCTTCGTGGGTCAGTACATGCTGCTTAAGGTTACCACGCTGAGCAAAAAGTTTTCCGCACCACTGGCACATGAACGACTTGCCTCGGTGTATTTCCTGGTGGATCTTCAAGGTTGTGCTTCTGTCATAAACCTTGCCACAGATTTCACACTCGAATACTCCTTTGCCTCTTCCTGAAACATGGGATATAATCAATCCGTAATTCCTAAAGCATCAAATCTGTTAGTATTTTGTAAAACTTGTACGGTACTCACCCAAATGTATATTGGTGATGTGAACCAAACAATTGTGACGCCCCTTCATGACTACATGACATGTATCACATTCCCATTTCCCGTCTGGACGACTTCGAAACACGTGGTCTTTATATTTGTAGACCCCAGGTTCAATTTCTTCACTAAATACTTTAGGCCCTTGAACTTGTTTGACGACTTTCGAAACCTTCTTACCACTTCCGCGAGGACGACCTCTTTTGCCTTTGCTCTCTCGGTGTTCCATATTGGTCATATTTGCACCACTTTCTTTCCAGTCAGGATCAACACAGACTGATTCTGAAGCCACAATGTCAACGGTGAATCCAATTAGATCGCTATGGTCGTTCACATCAACTTGATCTTCATCAACAGATTCGAGGGCTACAGTGGCTGCTCCATTTTCGATTTTTCTTGGAGAAATAGACTTCGTTGCAGTAGTTGTATCGTCATATCGAACAGGTTTTTTCACTCTTCGGGTTCTCGTCGACCTTTGAGGAGAATCTGAAACCTGCTCTGCAACATCGGAAGCAGCCGTCGATTGAACCTCTGACACTTCTCGTTTCACACAGGAGCTTACTGATACGCTTTCCTCAAGAGATTGTTGTTCTGTCTCTGACGCTATGAGTTCAGCGGAATCTGAAATACAAGCATACATTAATTCGCTACCGTACACACATGTCTTCAGATGCAGCATGATTAATTGAAAAAAAACCTCAAACATACCTTCTTTCCTGGACTTCTTGGCTTTATTCTTTTGAATTCCAAGAATATGCTGACCGAAAACTCGGGATTCCTCATCGGGATAGTTGTTTCCTTGATTTCGCTCCTTACTTTTGATTCGGATACAGGTCAAACTAGAGTCGATCAATTGTCTCAAGTTTTCAATCTCTGTTTTGGCAGACAAAACGCCTCGAACTTCCGCTTCACACTCGGTGCAAAAAGGTAGGATGAAGTTTTTGGCAAGCATGTATTCATACGGTTTGCCACCAAACCCTTTTGGAAACAATTCTGTCAGTATCGGTTTCACGTAAACACTGCTAATGTAATTGGGAATTTCCTCTGCAGCTCCGAAATCGATGTCGGTTGATGGTTCTCTAATTCCCTGCAGCCCACAAACAGTACAGTGGAGCTTATCGTCTGGTGATTCTTCTCGTTTTGCCGTTACACTCATCTTGATATACTTATTTCACAGTTCATTAATGATAAACGATTCAATGATATCCAGTCAAAAAATGCCTGAAAGTACGTCAAAATTCTCTTATAATGTCAATGTGAACTTTTTTATGAGTAAAATTTGATGCAATTAGGATCAACGATGATAAAAATGCTATATCGCAGAAAAGTCGTTTGTTTTGATTTTTCCGAAATTCTTGCTTGAGTTGACCACCGCCAGATTCGAATTCCGGCGCTCACAAGAACCATTGAGTTTACATTAAACCTCTGAATCGATGGCGGAGGAACTTGAGACGAGAAGGCAAGGGGCTGTACTTTTATATCGATATGCAGAATGGGGTAGGGGGGTTAGCTTCGTATATTAGCTTCCTATATCAGGGGAGGGGTAGGGGTTCTGGCAGACATATCGATATAAAAAT
>JAQGBJ010001693.1:0-21142 GCA_034698345.1 Sphaeridia pumilis
ACACTTTGTGTTAACATGGTGAATTAATTCCAACGTAAATTTCAAAAAATGAACCACAAAAGACCCGTTAAATGTCAGTTGCTTTAAAATGGTCCACGGAAACAAAAAAGAGACGTGTCTTGCACAACTAGACGCTATCCTCTGTCTGTTGGCATAAAAAACATTCCCAAAAGTGGACCTGTAGCGAGTTAATCGACGGCCCAGAAATCATGAAAGGGAAAACATAAGTCATATTAGTGTAGCAGAATAATAATATTCTTGAAAAGTAACATTAATAATAATTACGAATTGTTATTTTGTTAAAGTTGATATCATTTAATAGGGATATTCATTTTTAAGGGTTCCATCTTATACGCTTGCGTTTTATTATTATTATATATATTCCGACCCTTGTTCACGCTCCCTTCCTCCCAAAGTAACTACAATATATACACACACGCATGTCAATGCTGCAGAGCCAAAAAACGTTTTATGCCGCGCGCGGCTCTAGTGACACAAAGGCCCGCCGCAGCCATCTTGTGAAGAGCGCGCGTGTAAGTATATTTATTCACAGTAGCGGCGTCCGCCTTCCTTGTTCTGGCTCGAAAAGTAAGTATATAGGCGATAAGGCAGGTTGCATACATGCAATAATAAGTGCAAAAAATCCGGGAACCTCATCTGGATCCTCGGGGAGTCCTAAAAAGGCCAATTTGCGTTTCAGCAATCGCTCCTACTTCCGCCTCTCCTTTTCTCTCTTTCTCTTGACGCTCTGTGGCGGGTGGTTGATTAGACTTTTTCTTGTCTCTCTTTGGAACATGGGATTGGAGATTCGTCGTCGTCGTCGCCGTCGTCGTCAACGCTTCGATAACAACAAGGAGCTTAAAAGAAACATGTTGTCCGGGGGGTCGTCCTCACGGTTGGAGAAGCCATCTTTGGCGCTCTAGTCAACTTTTAGTTCGTTAGTGGCCGTTCTATATGCCGACGTTAATTCTTTTCCGTCCTGTCACATGTTCCAGTGTTATGTTTATCGACCCGAGTTTTCACCTTCCATCCTCTTTTAGCCTGCTTTCTCCCGCTTTCTCCGGTGCTCCTCCTGAGCCCGTGAAGCTCCTGACTGCCGTCCTCGTCCCGAACCAAACTATATACCTATACATTTCTGTTTCTTTTCCTCTTTTGCCACGACGGCCTACTACTACTCTGCCTCCTGAATGCCTCCGCCGACTTCTTCTCCATCATGCATACTGTACATCTTTTCTCCTGTCCTAATTCCACGACCCGCTCCATCCACATCAACTTTTTACTACTGCAAAACTTGACTAGCCATCCCTGGAGATTCCTGCCGCATTCTCTCATCCCTTGTACTTTAAACACGTACTTTATACACTAACCTCGCCGAATACCGCCAAATATACACAACCAACAACTTATACTTGTTCTTCTTCTCCTCCACTTTTCTTTCATATAAACCATCAAATTCATCACAATTTCTTGAAAACTCTATAACTTTCTCCCCTCCTTACTTTTTGATCACCTCCAAAAAAACACAACTTTTTTAATTTTTAATTGCCTTCATTAGCAATGTTCCTTGAATATTTTCCAGTGGCTCAAAAAATTCTCAACCTGGAAATTCAAAAAAAAACATTCCTGCTAAATTCCTCCCATTTGATTCCCAAATTCCATCCAGTAACTACAACAAGGTTGAGCGGAACAAAATGACAATACGTGGAGGAGGGCAGCAAGCAAACAAAAGTGTTTACAAGGACACGTTCTCGGATTATTGGCAAAGTACTTTCTCGATCTACTGTATAGTCTCGTTTGTTTGGTGGATTTGCCTTGTTTAGATAGGTTATATATACTCTGTACTCTTTTGCCGTATGATTTTGGTTGGGTGGTGGTGGTGAACAAGAAGGAGGACTGACTTTTCTTTGAAAGCGCCATAAAACAATACGAGTTCCGTCATGCATACATTTGCAGTTTTCTCAGTGGAATTGGACAAAAGGGAACCACGTGGCCCGATACAAGGGTCATTTAGTGAACCTTATTCAAACAAGGTTGATGGGGAAAAATGAACGATAGCTTCCTTTTCCCACGTTACATGGAGGCACACGGAAGGAAGGTACATATATATTCTAGCCGACCGAATCAACCGTACCTTTCTTTCGCCTAGTCTCCTACTAAACTAATATTTTTCCTCATAACCTTCCCTACTATAAAACGGCACATTATGGCTACTCAGGAGCCTGATGAGGACACGCAGCGTGAGCCAGCGGGAGAAACACTACATACACATGCCCATAACAACCAAGTCTCACTACTACTTTTACTACGAAAAGTTCCCTGCCAATTCCCTGCGAATTTATATATACCGAGAGAGTCAACTCTATCCGATATTCTTTCCTCGCCGATCCTAGGCTGCCGTTATAAAACACGTGTATTTACTGTATCTAGAAACGCAAAAGCTTTCTACTTTTTTCCCAAGCATCATTACACACATGTAAACATCCGCAATTCTCAATCTCGTGTTGAACCTGTCATAAAAAATTCTGCTTTCCTCTCCGTGCCCTAACGCTAATGAATCTTGTTCTTGATGATCACTGCAAACAAGTGACTGACTGTGTATGAGCTACCCAAAAACTTGAGTCAAATCCAAGACTTGACGCTGGTAAGGAAAAGCATCGAAAAGGTGTGTAAGGATAACGATAGTTTTCGCTCATGTTTCCTCATAAGTTATTAGCGCCGCAAGGGAAAGTGGTGGCGCTTTCCGAAAAAAAAGTAGCGGTGAGCAGCAGCAGCAGAAACGAGGACAAGAAGAAGGCTTTTGTTGGCAGCAACGAGCCATCTAGTTGATCCGTGCATAAAATTCACACATGTACATGTACGCCTTGTAAATATGCATGGACTTGCCCATTCTTGCCCCCACCCAACTTTTTATACTACTTTCTTTTTTAGTGTTGGAAAAACCGCCGCGACGATACTACTTGTCGTCCTTGTTCTTGTCAATACATATGCTCCACACGACGACCATAATCCCGCCACAAAAGGACTAAAGGACCATTACTTTTAAATGGACTCCAGCCCAACGACACTCTTCTGTTTCTCCATCAATCTTTAAAAATCAACGCGGGAGCAAATGACATGTTCTAGTCAAAATGAAATGCGGGTAAAAACAGTTGAAATTTAACCTAGCTTGTGAAGGGCGTGCAAAAAATTACAATGATACGTGACATGTCTGCCTTTTCGGCCCGTGCAACTGCTAGATTAATAATGGCGCGGTAGTAAGTCAGTAGTAGCGAGAAAGAAGAAGTAGTAGTGGCTGGACTAATGCTGGAGAAAGAACACGAGTGTTTGTAGTAGTAAGAGTGTTGGTGGTTGTCGTCGTAAAAAGTCGTAGTAGTAACCCAAGAAACTCTATGGAAGATCAGGTAAAAAACACACCCGGGTGACGGTGATTGCGCCGGTCAAATTCAGCCCAACCGAATACACATCAACAGAACCTACCCCCATCACCATATGCTCTTCCCAACCCGCGAATATACAGCAAGTCTATCTGGCACCGGGATCAACTGGAGTTAACATGCTCTTTCCTGGAGATATAAACTGGGCTCCTGTGTAGAAAGTAAAAAGAAAGAAGCTTCTTCTTCAGGTAGCGGGCAAAAGATTCTTGCTATAAACTGTCCTACAGCTCCATCTAACTTTCCTTTCGTTGAACTCTCAGCTTTAGCCCCGCTTGGGGTCTACTGCAACGGGAAATTGAGATCAACCAGAAACAGCGTTACGCTTGGTGAAAGTAGTATGCTAAATGCGTCATGTACCTACTTACTATTCTTTGGTACAAATCTTTTCTGTCTATGTATTTACAGCACGTCTATCGCCATTAGAACAAAAAACACGGAAACAAACTTACGGGGAATGAGAGAAAATCCTCCAGCTAAATCACTCTTGTCAATCGGTGGTTGCCAAAAGACTGGCTTTTATCCAACGGATTTATAAATTTTGTATCACTAAATATTCGCACAAAAGCACTCGAGCCGCTCGAGGACAGGCAGATGTCAAGTGGAAATGTTATTGTCACTGACAAAGCTTGATACTTGCATCAGCTTCCACTTGGTGTCTAATAGAGTTATTTTATAAGCACAATTCTTTCAAATATTCTGTAATGTTACCCTGATATCATCCTCGTCTTCCCTCCTACTGACTGACATGCGACATCGTTTGCATTTCACGTCTCCAAATGAGCTTGATTAATTCCAAGGACAAGTAAGTATCACACGAGGAGCGCTATCCAGAATCAAACAATCGAGCCTACAATGATGTTCCAAGTCCGTGCCAACAAAAATATATACAGAGTGCTCAAGCACACATGTGATTTCTGACCCTACTTCCCTAATGGACTACCAACCTATATTGAACCGGCTCCCTCGTAGCTCTAAAGCTTTCAATTCAACGCAGGATTCTGCTCCCTCGGTCATTCGTTGAACTTGCACCACTAATTGGAATTAACTCGGACAACGATGTCGATTACTACGATGCAGTGACGTTCGTAGGGGTAATGTTCCATGTATTCATTGTATCTGGAAAACTGCGGAGATCATTGCGTTACTAGGCAAGACTAGACTTATCTGTGCACGGTTTGGCACAACGCTGCTAAGTTTAGTACCCGATTGACACATATATAATATAATCAACGTGAAGATACAAAGACCCAAGTAAAGCTTTGACAAATGTGGCTTAGGCTTCTCCAACTGTAGCGACACAACTGAGAAGTGCTTCGGATACTTGTCATTAATCAGCTAAATGACGAACTGCTCAAGTAGATAGATAAAATTTCCAAAGCTGTATTCTTCATAACACTTACAAAGATACCAAAATCCATTGACACATACATCTACACTAAAATTCGCAGAAACTAGTTTTAAATTGACCTTAATCAAAACTTGCTTACAGTCTGAGTCTCATTTAGCAATTTTTGCTTTAAATTATACAATTTACGTATCCACTGCTCGTCACGCTCTTTTTGACTTAGTATGAGCTGCAAAAAAAACAAATTCACGTTTTATAATCTGCCCACATAGCTATATCGAATAATTTGCTGCAAAAGTTTGAACTCACATTTGGATGACAAAGAATTTCGCTTTTCAAGCTTGCTAAATTTACTGGTTTGAAATCCAATGACGGAATAGGAATATCTTCTAATCTCGTCGGCTTTGAAGATTTGAAGGTCTTTTGGACGAAACCAACCGACTCGATCTCATCGATAGCGTTGTACCTGTTCATCTGTCCCATAATATCCAGTTTTTCTGAAATCAAAAACAGCAAGTGTAATTTACGATACTTGATACGGATGATACAGTAGAGTACCAAATTTCTTCAACTACCTTCGATTCGAGATAATAAATTCGACGCTGGCTTTTTAACATCAGTAGACTTCATTTGCTGCGTCTTTTTCTTGGCATATCTAGAATCTTGAGAGTCTGATGAGCTCGAGCTAGATGATGAACTGGAGCGTGAACGTCTTTCTCTCCTCGACTTCTGTCCAGAAGAACCATAACGACCATGGCTCCGTTTACTTGATCGGTCTCTACTGTAGGAAAACACACAATGTACTATTAATATATTGTTAACGCCACCGGTGCTTACTGTAAATTAATTTAGTTAGTGTTTATGGATTCAGCCAAATTCTGAAACTGACCTGCTCTTGGCTCCATGCCTACGATCGCTTCTTCCATCAGAAGAGCTACTGCTGCTACTACTGCTGGACGATCGGCGTCGTTTACTTTTGGATCCACCAGAGTGGCCTGAACGGCGTCGGTCTCTGGAGTCGTCCTCGTATCTTGATCGAATTTTCTTTTCTTTTGATCTGCTTCGTCGTCTGCTGCCACCCGACTTGCGACTTTTTGAAGATTGTCCGAAGGAATCGTCCGACGAATGTCGCCCCATTTCTAAAAATGCAAGTGTAAGTAGTTTGGAATTAACTCTCTGTTATGACACTTTCAAAGTTACAGCTTTCCATGACTTACGATTAAAGAATGCTGTTTAGTCCCAGAAGAAATTTCCTTTCCACAATTTGGTTCGAAGATTCGGCACCTCAATTAGGCTTGTTGTAAAAATATGTCATCACCAAAACAATCAAGTATTTTTAAAGAAGTCTGAACAATTCATAAAAAACACGAATTTGTACACGCGATCAGTCCGATGTTTTTGTTATGATTCAATGAAAAACAGAATTCTCTGCCGGCGGTAAGCTTGTTTCTCCCGCGCCCTACGTAAATTCAAACTCTATGACTTCTTGCTCGATGGGTTCCAACTTCAGCAAGCATCCCAAGCGTTTTAAAATTATTTTTCCGTTTCCTAAACTTTTGTTTCATGTTCTGATGCATCTCCTTGTTAGGATTAAAACTCGCTACTTGATTGAAATTGTAGAGCCAAACTATAATACTTTTTAGAATTTATCCACTAAACGTTCAAGCGCTGTTTGAGCTCGTATCGTAGTCCGTGGCAGCGTACAAACGTTTACGTGTACGTGGCAAGAAACATTCTCAAGAATTAACGCTTTATTTTTCCGAACATTAATTACACATTTATATCAAACAGTAATAACAACACCTTGCGATTCATCAGTACAACTTAAACGTTCAATAATAGAAATGGTCTTCACGGAACAATTGACCCTTGTTCATATGAACGCCCAAAGACATTCGTACAATGAATTCTTACAGCTACGAATTATATTTATAACAACAAAGGAGTATAGCTAAGAGCTCGTTTAGTTAAAATTGTGTACAGAAACAGTTGATATATAATGTAACATATTAAACATCAAGTTTGTTGTCTTTATAACGTTTTACTTTAAAACAAACTACTGCGACTTATTATTTTTACTTACATTATACGTACTACACGTGAGATCATATATATTTTGATTACTTATAGGCACGTAAAAATTCAGGCACTTTTAGCAGTCAAAGTGCCATAGCTTTAGCTTGAATGGACACCAAGACAAATATACGGAATTTTTCCGCTTCCAACAATACACTTTTTCATCATTCATAGCCTCTTTGCCCTTTTTCTCTTTGTAAGGAATTCACACGTACAAAATTTATAACAATTAACATTCATCAGAAAACTCAGAGACACAATGATATCATTTTTGCTTGAAAAAGAGAACTCGATGATGTATAGGAATTAATTTGTGTTCACATGAGATTCGGTAGAATAAGTTACAAAGATGTGTAGATTTGTTATGAAAAATTGTCTTTATACTTTGAGATCATCAAGATTAGGTGAGTACGTGCTGTAATTTTTCTTTAATGACGGTTTGAGCGTTTGCGAGGAAAAATTTGAGTACAAAGTACTACTAGCACCAACACCGCTGCTTTCTCCAGGCGATGTTCCCAGATTGGTCTCGGGACTGAATTTGACAGTTGGCGTTGTACGCTTCGGTGGCCTTGGACATGTTTGGGAGCCACTTTCATACTTTTGTGCTTCAGTGGCGACGCTGATGCCGGCAATACTTCCGCCACCACCTCCACCACCTGGCAACTGTTCTTTGAGCGTTAGACTGGATCTCCTTGGACAGTTTCTATTAATGCTCGCCATCCTCGTGTAATCAGGTGATCCATCATAATTGATATTCATCATAGCGGCAGCGAGGATGGCGTCAGGCATGGTCATTTCGTAACTGTTTTTCAAGTTTGATGAGGACCCTGTCCTGCTCTGACCGCCCATCAAATGTCCCTGCTTCATTTCACTTCGCTTCAGCGTCGACATTCGGTGTTGATGCATGCTGCTGCCTCCGTAGACGTCGCCACAATCTGAACTCGCCGATGAAGGATGGACGGCAGGTAATTCTCCGCAAATATTTGGCATGTGGTGCTGTTGAGAGCCCGTGTGTTGGAGGACTTGGCCGTTTTCTTTTCTTCGGACGTGATGGTGACCTCCTGGACCACCACCGCCGCCACCACCACCGCTCATGGACATGCGGTCCATTTGGTCGACGCTGCCTTCGCTGGAATTTCTTCGCTTGTCCCTCTGGTAGTAGAATGCGGCAAAAATGAGGATATTCAAGATGAGCAAGGAGCAACCGATAGCAATCGTCACTGACAGCGCTGTGGAGTAGAGTTGGAATCCATCAGCGTCTCCGCCAGGGCCATGCGTGGCAGGACCAGCGACCACCTCCCCTTCGCCAGGGGTCAGGTTACCTATGTGGAGGAAATAAACAAAAATATATAGTAGGAAATTGTCGCTATATATGTCTGTGTATATATAATGGATTCGGCAATATTGACGAATGTGTGTATAGGCTACAAGACAGAGATTGATGAAGCTCAGGGTTTCAATTTACGCTTTTTCTCCTTCCCATTAGCTATTCAATGGCGGAGACGTTTCTTGAGCGGGACTCACCATGATAATTGGGCTTGTGTTCCCATAATGGAGGTCCAACAAATGAATTAGTGGGTGGCGACGGCGTAGACACGTTCGGCCCTGTGCCATCCATCGTCGACAGAATCGTCTGACCACCAGCTCCTCCATATCCAGGTACAGCGTTCAGAACGTGATGACTTCCTCCAGCCCCATACCCATTTTTCATCAGGTCGGGAACGAGATGGAGCCAAAATGAG
Source organism: Sphaeridia pumilis (assembly GCA_034698345.1). Classification (NCBI taxonomy): domain Eukaryota; kingdom Metazoa; phylum Arthropoda; class Collembola; order Symphypleona; family Sminthurididae; genus Sphaeridia; species Sphaeridia pumilis. The sequence continues at coordinate 8,598 of JAQGBJ010001693.1, forward strand.
AGCTTGTGTGCCCGGTAGTGCGTCCGAACTCGAGGTTTCATGTCTGCGACAAGCAAGGAAAAAAATCAAACTCTCGGCTACACAATCCTTCTGTTTTCCAATCAATCACTATCATCAGCCTATAGGTTTACGATTTTCAAGTATCGTAACACAATTTCGGCAAGCTCGTCCACATACTAGCAATAGTTCCATTGAGAGAAAGTTGCGTTGTCGAGAAAGCGCTTTTACTACGGATGCCACACCTGTTGTCCTGTTGTAGCGACAGTTGCAGTTTTTGTTATTACTCCATTTTGACTTTGTGCAAAACCGTAGGAAGAAGGCAATATTGAAAGGAAAAGCTGTGTACTATAAATGGAGCACCTTACAAGAGTGAATCTATTAGGAATTATTATTATGAAGGTCTTTCTGGTCTCCGGTGCCAAAAGGAGACACTTTTTGTACGCTTTTGTGTTCTTTATCCTTAAATATGCCCTTTCACGAGTCGCACACTGCAATTTAAGTAAAAGCTAATGTAGCTAAAAGATTCACTTTTTATGCTCTTTCTACTCTTTAGAAATTTTACATTTCCTCTATTCTCCACCAACGCAGCCCAAATCAATTTCGCCTTCTTTCTTCGTCTCTCCCTCAAATGGATTGCAACTCATACATTTCCTTGGCCAAATCGCTCTCGTTTTCCACCGACATTTCTTTTCTCCATCTCCCTGCCACACTGCGAATATATGCACATTGCCTTCTTCTTCCTGCCAGCCAGGTCGCAGGTGTCACTCCATTTTTCTCGTCTTATTTGCCCTTCCACGGCCCCTTTTCTGTGTCGCCTCTGTGGTGGTGGTGGCCCCTTTTGCTCTCTTTCTCTTTACTTCTCTTCAGGTCCAATGAAACAGCTCACTTTTTTTACACAGCATATGAAACTTGCCCTTTTGCTGACTTGAAGTGTCACATTCCATCCGCGTTTGCCAATGCAACATATTACAGCGGCTCAGCCTTCACCTCATTCAGCCGCTAATACTTTGAAAGGCTTCCATACATGCATCTACTGATTGAATCTTGCCACAAAAATTTGCCGAGAGAAATTTATCCATTTTCTCATGTCCCCGCTCATATATACACACTTACCAATTGTCAGATACTTTTTGTACAACGGGTCATAAGGGGGCCAGTCGACAACTTTGGCTGATTTGGACTTGTCCGTTGCCAATCTGCCTCCAGATTGTCCCGATGAGCTCCCGCCACCGCCACTGTCCGCATCCGAATGGCCTTCGTTCGGATTCCTGTCAACCAATAGCCACATACATATTGTAGTCCATTAGATCCATTTCTACTACTACCGTGGCTTGAAACCAAACAGACGTATCTGCAGATACGCCCAAAAAGTCATCCGTCTTATTTTATACACGCTCGCATGCATGTAACTGTAACCTCTGTTTGACAACCATTATGTTCGTAATCTGTTTGCAAGTCTCAAATTTTTGTATGTTGTCACAGTCTTGCTTTTGGTTTATTAAAATAAAATAATCTATAATTCTCGACTTGTACCGTCTAAAGAAAGAGCCTCAACTAAAAAATTACTTGATAAGGTTGGTTTCAAAACCAGTCTTGAAGCATCGATACCAAAAGCATATAAATGTATACACGAACATATGTATATAAATATATTTGTTAACGGTAGTCGATTCCAGCGGGTCCAAAAAAAGGCTTTGACGTAACTTCCAATGTGTACTTAAGTATTAACGAGTCCTTGTGGGACCGCCAGGTTTACACTGAAAGGTCTCTGAGGGCCCAGTCTACTTGTTTAGGTCGGCGACAATAAAGTACGAAATAAGGTAGAAAAGCGAACAGCATTACCCTGTACGAATAAAATTGGACCATAGGAGAATAACGGTTTGCGACAGCTGGACTTCGTTCCGAGTGAAGTTGCCACTGAAGAAGCCTAATTTCTGCATTCCATCCTCATCGGTTCGGAGACCTGGACTAGCATCCATAACTTCGCCGGCTGAGGACCCCATCAGACTTGAGCTGCTGCTGCCACCACCGCCAATTCCATGGCTTCCTGAGCTAGCACCGCCGCCACCGCTAGAACTGCTGCTGCTGCCACTATTTCCACTCCCTGCGGCATACGAAGAGGACGACAATAATGACGAAGTTGATGATGAAGAACTGCCCGAGGAAGAAGGCAATGAGTAAAAATAGAGAGGGACTCCGAAGACGTACAAAAGGTCTTCGCCATGGACGCAACCGAGTCTCTGGAAAAGAGGAAACAAAACCAATATTCATTTTACATGTCCTCTAATGCCATTACGTCTTACACTTACTTAAGCTTTATATATCCGAATTCCACACACAAGACTTGCCAAAATGGCATTTTTCCTTGCACACACTCACATACACATAGCATTTGCCCATTAACCGCCGCACATGTTTCCCTCGGCTTCATTCCGTGATAAAAATCCCACTTTCGTCACTTGTTCCTACCGCCGAGCTCACTTTTCCAAATCTTTACTCAATACCGTTCTCTTTCCCACATAACATTTACCCGGTTCAATTTTCTTCAAGCTCCTTTCTCCCATCAGCCCTGCCAAAATCCCGTGGCTTTAAACTGCACGCACATTGATACTTATTGGAACACAATAACGACTCGGTTATGGCCAAGATTTTACCCTTTTACTACCCCTCGTCTCGTCCTCAAACGACACCCTCAAATTCTCATTGCAATCCAACAAGAGTCTCGAGGAGCTGTGTAAATTACGAAACCACATAATGTGTCACCCTTTCTAACTGTGCAATCATCGCAAATTGTATTCAACTTTAAATGTATTGCCCATCCTTTACTACCATTACGTCTATGTATTTCTTCTTTTTGTCTATATCCTTTTTTCTAATGTCAGCATCTTCAAATACCCAGAAATTCTTCTTTTGACTGAGCTTCTCAATGTTTCTTTTTCGCGACAGACCCTGCCATAACTAACTTCATTGGCAGCTGGACTAGTGACTAGGGATGATACATAAACGTGGACTTTTCCAAAGAAAAAATGACCGATACATATTATATGTATATACATCAATACATCACTGCAGGGCTGATTGTTCAACAATAAAAAAATGTCCACAAAACCACAAGCTTCCGGCAAACGTTAACAAGCTATTCTTCACGTAATTTGCTCTAGCTTTTTGCCTTCAAATAAAAGACCGCAGTATGCCACGCTCGAAAGGACTGCCAAAAAGACTTAACTTTGTCCTTTTCCCAGGCAAGGTAAAAAGACGGAAAAATGAGGCAGCTGGAAAAAGAGGGCTTAAAAACTTGTAAAAACTTGTCCATCTCATGTCAAGTAGGTTTCCTGGGTATAAAAAATGTTCATTTAATTTAAAATTCGCCACCAGAGGGCGCCACAAATCAGGCGCTTTGAAAACACTAACCTCTTGAGTTTTAAAGTCCTGAGTGCGGCTATCCTTCACAGCGTAGGCGAACGAGTAACTACCGCCATCTCCCGACTGTTCCTCTTGCGGATGCTTTGGATGAGTGTTATGGCGCTGTGGATGCGCTGGAGGCTTTGGGGGGGTCACAACAACTTTTTTGGGCACAGATGGCGCTGCTGGTCCGTAATGGGGTCTGGGCCCATAGCTAGGACTGTAATGTGGTTGGTACTGAGGGTACTGCTGAGGGTACTCATGTTGGTACTGGGGGTAGTTGGGGTAGCTGGACGAAGGGCGGTTGTACTTGACGTAATGGACGGGAGGTGGCGTTGTAGTCGTGGTAGTAGTTGTAGTGGTTGTGGTTGGAGGCTTGAACTTATGGATGATGACCTGAGGCTGCTTGCTATTGATGCGCCCTCTGGATTTTGGTTTCTTGGTGGTCGCCTCGTCTTCCTGCTCTTGACCGTAGTTCAACAGGTATTTGTGCAAGTTGATTACGGCAGATTCAGAAGCCTTTGGCTTCTTGGGCTTTTCAGTCGTCGACGTTTGTTCAGGTTGGCTTACAATGACAAAGTAAGGGCCCTGTTTCGTTTCTGGTTCTTCTTCTTCTTCGACTTCTTCGCTAGCATCTTCTTCTTCAGAATCTTGGGCGGGAAAATGGTAGGGGAAATGAGGGTACTTCGGGGGTCTCTTTGTGGTAGTCGTGGTAACTTCCTCCTCCTCTTGGACTGGGATGACAATGCTGGAGATGGCTACCACCTTCTTTTTGTTGGTGGTGTTGGCGGTAGGGGCGGGGGTGGTGGTGGTTTCGGCGGGAACGTAGTACGAGTGGGGGTGGTAATAGTGGGGAGGAGGAGGAGACGTGGTGGTTGTGGTGGTAGGGGCGGTGTAGTAGTGAGTAGAGGGGGAGTAGGAGTAATAGCTGTTGTAGTAATGGAGAGGGGTGGTGGCGGGAGGAGCGTGGTAAGAGTCTGAGGGGGAGTAGGAGCTGTGGGGGTGGTAGGAGGAGGAGTAAGAGTCAGAGTAATAGGAGTCCGAGGGGTAATGCGAGGGAGGAGGAGGAGGGACTAGAGAGTGCCCGCCAGGGAGCGCTGCAGCTGCTGCTAGAAGAGCCACTACGATGGCTAGTCGCTGGATTTGTTCTATCATTTTAGAGTGTTTTTTTGGAAAATACTTGTGAACAGCTGCTTTTTTCTGAAATGGTGATCAAAGGAACAACTGTGAATGACTGTGATTAAACTCTTTGATTTCGTGGCTATTTATACGGAGTCGGAGATGAAGAAACTGAAGCGGTTTGATCAACAAGGAAATGCATTGAGAAAGTGAAGGCGTTGATGAACATGAATGAACGTGACGGTAGTTGATCTGTTAATCTGTTTGCTGATGTTATAATTTTGCGTCGTTATGTCAACAGAATGCAGAGGGTATTTAGCGGGAAACTGAAAGTAATTTTGGTTTTGCTAAAACAAAAGTGCCATCATCTCAAGTTGTGACTTTTATCGACAGATTTGTGCCAACAATCGATCAATTTGCAGACTTTCGATTTCTTAAAGGAAATTGATCCTAATGATGAGCCCGTTTGTTTTATTGAAGAATGACGTAAGATACTAAAAGACTGTTTGATCAATGGTTGATTGGCGTTAATTAATTAATCTAATCTATATACTCCGAACCGACAGTTTATTTCTTGAAAAATGGTCAAAAATTCAATACTTTCATCCCTACATCACATACAAGGAAGTCGTTCTAGTTGGACAGTTGGAGTCTTCAAGTTCCAAAACAGCGACAACCTCCCGCGCCGCGCTCACAGCGCTGTCGACACCTGGCGGCAGATGCGCGAATTTGAACTTTGGTTTGTATCTCTGCTAGACTTAGTGTCCACCTCCAGTTGCATGATTCTATCGACGTTATGATGCTTACAGTAATGGACGCTTGAGGACACTTGTACTTGAGCTCCAGTCTACTAAAATCTGCGTGACAGCGGCGTACGTCGAGTCCTTGAGAAATTTTCAGCATTGAGTCCCTGAGAATTCTCTTGCCATGTTCAAGTTGTCGTTCACATTTTCGCATCGATATCGCTAATCAATTTTGAAAACAGTTTTGTCTTTTAGGCTAATGGAAAGCATGCGAGCTTCTCTTACTGATCCATCTTGTAAAAATAACCCATCAAACAAATATCGGATATGACAAAATATTATGTACCAACGATGTACGATGTACCACGCATCGAAGATTTAATCAATTGCTTAACAAAACAGAAATTGTAGAGTGAACGCGTTTGCATGCGACAAAATATTGTTTTTCGTTTCCATTTCAAAGCCTCCACACGATTGCGTGGAATCCAAGAACAGCAATCCTTTCCAAGCAATTAGATTTCAACCTCTATTAACACGACAGTATATTCAAACTCAAACCCAGGGGAAACATATAGTTGGGCAAATTTCGCAAGGGAGCGTTAATTAATTTTCGTTCAAAAAGCTTTTTTTCAATTTTCTTACTGGCTCACATTATCTACAACCCCGCAGGAGAAAACTCCGCTAAACAGATTCCGCTAGTAGCTAAAAGCGATTCGCGGATGCCAAGATGAAACTCCTTCAATACCTTCTCCTGCTGATCACAGCGTCGAAGATGGCCACTGGATTTCCTCAACTCTCACCAACATCATCTGCTGCTCCACAACCCTCGAGTCCTTCAGAAACCTTGAGCATTGAGTCACTAAGACTCCTCAGCTTTTGCCATCTTCAAATATTAATCGCCGAGGAGAATATTCTGGACAATAGTATAATGGAACCTTCGACTGCAGATGTATTGCACTTCATAACGTCAACATTCAGCCATTTCACCGCGACTTATTCGCTCCTTCGAATCAACGAGGCGACCGGCACAATCAATTGGACGCAGATTTTGGATCAGGTCGAATATCCGCAATTGCCCGCTCACATTGAACGCTTTCGTGCCATGACTCGACAATCTCAAGCAAAAACATCTCGTCCACTTGCCTTAGCATTGGTGTTGCTCAACGTTTTTCAAAAACCAGCCGGTAGACTATTTGGAATAGTCGCAAGGCTTGAAGGAATCGCTAGAGCTACAGGATTGTCAAAGTACTTTTTGTTCATCACAAATTCCGACTCCGCAGGCCCAAAAACATGGCTCAGCATGAAACAAGAGTTTCGGCCCGATTACTACTTGGAACTGTGCAATTGGACTTCTTTGAGACTCGGCCATCAGATAATAACGAATACCGAACAACTCGAAGCGTTTGTTCCTCAACATGAGACTTTTACAGACTTTGAAGGTGACTTTGTGACACTTGTTCAATTATTGGCGCCTGACTTTAAGAGCGAGCGAGTCTTTCAAGACGTCGCTTTGCAAGAAATATGTGTAGCAGTTAACGCTACTTTAATATCAATCGGCTCCAACTTGGTATCTGGAAATACGACACTCTATTTAAGCCTCTCGACGAGAGAAACATCGTTATTTACTAAAACGGACTTCACAAAATCTATGGTTTGGTTACGAGGAAGTGAAACGTTTCAGCAAGCCTCCTTCATCATGGTCACAGATCCATTGGTTCAGCAATTTTCCGTATTCGTTCATCCGATGGACTTGGGAACATGGATTGGCACCATTTCGTCGATGCTTGCTGTCGTGGTATTCATAAAATTTGTTGTTCGAGACGTGGATTTTGGAAACTTGGCTTTCAGTTCGCTCATGACTTTGCTGGGTCAAGGAAAAATGCTATCGAACTTCTCAAAAATTCGACTTGTTGCCGCATTGTGGTTGTTGGCGTTGATTGTAATCACCGGTGGCTACACCGGACTCGTCTTCTCGCACATGACTTCGCCGCGAGCTCCACAAGTTCCGCAATCGCTAAAAGATCTCAACAACTACACAGATGGAGATTTGATTTCGAACGCGAAAAGCACGATTTCACCGGCTGTTGCAAAAAAGTACGTAGCCGACCGCGATGGGATAATTCGACCTTTCTTTCATCCGTTTCGTGGAGTACCGTTTTTCCATGCAGAATTGAATCTCATAAAATTGTCTCTTAGCAATGATCATTTCAACTCGAAAGAATCAGAATGGCGAGATTTCCAGTCTAAATTGAAATACTTGGATTCGAACACAGAAGATTTATTCTGGGCTTTGGTGTATGAGAACGCGTCGCTGAGATACATCGCAACTTTTTTAATCTCGATTCTTCCTACACCAACACCATACAAATTGCCGCCGAATTACGTGTACCTAAACCGAAAAATTGATGTCCGGGCATATCGGTTGCTACTTGAGACACTTGGGCTTCGGAAAATACTGTCGAAATATGTCACTCTGAACCTGTTTTCCCAGGTTCAGTCGTGGTGGGGACCGAGAACTGAAGGAAACAAATTGGTTCAGCGCAAACTGACTCGGCTCTTTGAAGGCGGCTTCGTTTCAATGTGGACAGCAAACGCTACAAGGTTCGACGTGATTGACTACTTCAAAGGGCTTCAGGACAATGTAAGGCGACACATTCAACAAAAGGCCGACGAGTACGAACGCAAGTTTGCGCAGTTCGGCGTGGATGAGAAGGACCTGAAGAAAAAGTTTGCACTGGAATATTCCAAGCAAAGGCAAAGACTTCCGTCAAACTTGAGAAACTTCATGACGAAGCGCAACTCGATGGTGCACCTGTTCAACGATTTCGCTTCATCGACCTGCGTCAACCTGGAAACCGTCAACTGGAATGCTCGACCATTGAATGTGCAAGCGCTTGCTGCAGCTTTGCAAGTTTGCGGTTTGGTTTTTGTTGTAGCTGTCTGCTTACTGCTCATTGAGCTTATCGCACACGGACTCTTGTCTTTAATCAATATTTGCAAGTAAGGTCGCTGTTTGGCATGCTACACAACATGTCCCTTTCAGTGTGCGCCTGGTTTTTACCAGGTGATTTTAACCACCTGTCTAAAACTGGTTAAACCCGTCTAGAACGAACTTACCCCTAACCGTTTCTATTTTTTGGACGGTATTTTTTTGTTTTCGAAGAAAATGGAGTCAGAATCAATGGAGTCAAAAAAATGGAGTCAAACCCACATTGTGAACTGTAGGCAGTAGCATTTACGTAATATAGAAATCATAATTTCCTAGTCTTTATCATTACATGCCTTACCAATAATACCAGCCCTGTGTCTGAATGGTAGTGACAATAAAGCAAATAAAATCAAATCCATTCTAAATGATTCTTAAGCCACTTTGTCTTTTTATTATAAAACCAGCACTGAAAGCTACAACGTATTGACAATTCTTAAGATTTGGTAAATCCGTTCAAAAACACACGCCCGTCGATGAACACTTGACGACAGGTGTGCGAGCTTCGAAATTCACCTCACTGGACTTGGTGTTCACCTTCAGCTTGACGATTCCATCAGCGTCGATGCTCACAGTAATGGACGCCTGAGGACACTTGGACTTAAGCTCGTCAACTTTTACAAGTTTTGCAGCCACATTGGATTCTCCCCTCAAACTTTGATAGATCACAAGTTCATTCGTTGGAACGTCAGCAGCGTCGAAGGTCAATTCGTAGTCCTTGGCAACGTCATTGGGCTTCACGAGCAGCTGAGACCCGCCCTCTTCAAACAGGTCAAATTTCACTGTCCACGGCCAGCGCTCCTGAAAATTTGACAGCAGTTCAGGCTCCAGACCCAATCTCGCCATACCAGGGAAAGCGCCCATCCTCAGGTAGTCTTGGGACCAGGAAATCCTGCCCGAAAATTTCGCCTTGAGAGGTTCAAGGAAGCCGTCGACAGGCGGTCTTTTGAACAGCTCAGCTTTCGACAAACTGTATACTTCAGTCACAACAGCCACAGCTTGAATCATGTCCATGAAAGCGCCCTCGTCCACGCTGAGCGCGGCGCCCAGCGCCGCAAAAGTGTCCCAGAACGACTTGAAAAATTCACCATAGTTGGCCCCATCAGCGCCAAAGAAGATTTCCGAAACGGCATCAATAGCCAAACATTTGCAGGTTTTTGAAGTCACATGGAAGACTGCCACTTCGAGGTAGTCGTTGTTCAAGTAAATGCTCAGCAGCGTCGTCGACGTGTTGTAACCAGAGGATTTTTGAGCAAAGGTCAGGGCAATCGCTGTAGTATTGGCAATCAGCAGAGTTTGCGCTATGTCCCAGCCAGCAATGGCAAGAGCTGATTTGACGCACTGACGAGATTCGGCGTTGAAGCGCAGCGCCATGACCACATTGTCAGTGCAGCTGATGGGATGGGAGCTTTCGAACCAAGTTTTCGCTTCCAGCAGTATAAGAGCCAGAAAAATATTATTGGGAAGAGGCTTGAGGGTCGTCACGTCAATGCTGAAGGGTTTGCTGGTCTTGCGGAAAAATTTGGCGTTCAGCGTGTCGATAACAATGTACGAAACGTATCCGTTGTTTGGACCCGTCAACCGAGGGAGTCCAGCCGAATCTTCTCTCAAGCGTACTTGGCAAGGCGCCAAGAAATCCCCAGAATCTCTGTCCTTCATTTTAGAGTAGAGCCGGAAAATGGGCTTGTGGAAGCTGATGCAGATGGAGCGGCGCTCTAAATAAACGGTAATTGACCAAAAACAGTTTTTATCAAAACCACACAACTCATTCATTCAACGTGTGTGCTAGTTATCAAATTCCAATTTTGTATTAAAAACTTACCATTATTTGGAGAAACCGAATCCGACATCCTGACAAAATAACTGGAGAAAAACGCTTTCCAAGTTCAGAAAATCTCAACTTTGTTTGCTTTTGAACTGAACGGCATTACTTGCTTCCTGTCTCGGCAAGTTACAAATGTGACTTGACTGGTTTACTGTAGAAAATTTACGACAGGAAATGCTTGGGTCAAGTCTCAGCTCAAGCTTTGCCATTTTTTGGCCTGCTCAACTGTACATTGTGCAGTACTGAAAACTGTGAGGTATCGCAGTAAAAAATTGGCAGTGGCAGTGGAGAATAAGTTGTTTCTTTTGTTGCCGAAATGGAGTAAAAGGTTGGCCTATTGTATTCTGATTCCAAGAAGTCCTTCCTGGTCATAAAAGATTTGCTCACCTGAAATTCTTTCTTTTCTTGAGAACAAACAAAAGTATATACAAAAATGAGCCGGAATCGCTTTCAATGTTCAATGTTGACAGAAACCTACCGTCAAAATTAAATCGCAAATAAAATTTTCTTTGAAGGATAATTACTGCTGTCGAAACGTCTTTAAAATTCACAAACATAATTTTAAGAATTTTAGCAGCCATTTTCTTGTAGCTCTCTCTAACTTTACCCGTTTCTTCCTCACACGCTTACTGCGCAGTTGCCAGGCTTACTGCGAAATTGAAAACTTGGATTCAAACGAAATTTTAATGACTTGTCTGAATTGATTGATACAGGTTATGAAAATTTAATTCCATTCAGAGTGTTCAATGAAGGCTACAACCTCCCGCGCGGCGTTCACAGCGTTTTGGTCATCTGGCGGGAGATGAGCGAGTTTCAACTTGGGCTTGTACTCGTTCCTGGACTTGGTGTCCACCTTCAGCTTGATGATTCCATCTCGGTCGATACTCAAAGTAATTGAAGCGCAACGGCAATTGGACATGAGCTCGTCCAGCTTGACAACTTTTGCAACCTCCTTTGATTCCCCGCACAAATTTTGGTAGACCACAAGTTGATCCTTTGGTCCAACAACGTAACCAACGCCGAAGGTCTTTTTATAGTCCTTGGCAACGGAATTGGCATCCAAAGGCAGCTCCCATGACACCATCGGGTCAACTTTGAGTGTCCACGGCCAGCGCTCTTGGATATTTGACCTGAGCTCAGGCTCCAGAGCCAATCTCATCATACCTGGAACAGCTTCATTCATTATTAGAGTCTTGCTTGCGTCCTCTTCAAACCAGAACTTTTTTCCAGGGAACTTTGACTTGACGAATCGGAAGAGCCCGTACATGGGCCAAACTATCATGTCACGCGTTTTGGAAAATTTCCCCACTTGCATTTCAGTCACTACTGCCACAGCTCGTATCTTGTCATTGAAGGCACGTTCGTCCATTCGTAGCTCGTTGCGCAGCGCTTTCAATAATTCAGAAAACCTATAGACTCTTGGGTCAACTTGGACGGCCAAACACTTGCAGGTTGTTGAAGTCACTTCGATGACTGCCACTTCGAGGTAGTTTCTCATCGAGAAAACGCTCAGCAGCGTCGTTGCTGCTGGCAATTTCGAGCTGATAAATTTGGGGCATTTTTCAGCGAAGGCGAGAGCAGTTGCGGTGGTGTTGGAGATGAAAACTGGGTCAACATTCCAACCAGCTATTTCCAGAGCGGTCTTGAGTTGCTGGCGCGCTGGCGAGAGGGCGCTGTAGGGTAGCGCGATGACCATGTTGTCCGCATGCGGGACCTGTGGGGGACGGTTGAGGCCCTTGCTCATTCTTGACAACAGCAGAGCCATGACAATTTCAGCTGGAAGTGCCGTCAGAGTTTCGTTAATGTCGAACTTTTCGCTGGTTTTGATGAAGCCGTTGCCATTGAGCATGTCGAAGACGTTGGAATCGATGTCATCGGTCGAACTGGCTTCTTCAATGGGAGCTTTTTTCAAGAGTACGCGGGAAGACCCAGTGAAAACTGAATTGATTTGGTCGCCATCAGGGCCCTTATTTGAGTACGCCAAAGAAAGCTGAGGTTGAAAGTAGATGCAGATGGCGCGGCGGTCTGAAATGAAAATTACGCCACCCAGATAACGACTAGGATCCAGATTTCAAAGCGGGAATCTTGTTTCGGTTCAGATTTACAAACTTACGGTTATTTGAAGAAGCTGAAGTCGACATTATGATGAACAGAGAGAGAGGCGAAAAATTAAAGTTTACAGATCTTGAATACTGAGGGTGATTCAGGTAAAGTTGGACAGTTTTTGGTCATCAGCGGGACCGTCGAAATATCAATGAAAAAATCCAAAATTTTGACAAAATGCTAGCCATACTCTAAATGCCCCGCTGACAAAATTTCAGGTCCCTATCTTCATTTTTACTGGAGTTATGGACCAGGGAACCCGATGTCCCACTTTTGATTTTTTCCAAATCGACACTTTTTTCGTCGGATTTGGGAAATTCTTGTCATGTTTACCTGCCCATCAGTTGGTCAGTGGTGTAAAATCTTC
>JAQGBJ010001694.1:0-21139 GCA_034698345.1 Sphaeridia pumilis
CATTAATAATTTCAATATTAATGTGAATCTTGTTTGGAAGAGATGGGGTTATGCCTTTTCTAATGCTTGTTTTCACTACTGCTGTTATATTTGTCTCTGTTGGTAACCTAACGAAACGGCCCAGTTGCAGTATATCATATGGATAAACAAGGTTCGTATTTAAACTGAACGTTCTTTACGCTCGGAGACGACGGCTTGTCGGTCGGCAACAAACTCGACCGCTGTTGAATAAAGAACAATAGAAATATTTCATCAAGGGTCAAAGATAAAAGCTCGTTGAGTCTAAGCAAAATCATACCGCAAGTCCCACTGTTCCACCTTGTTAACAGTGCTTACAAAATCGATTCGTGCTTTCGTTTTAGGAATCGTTATCTTCGATCGCGGGCTGAATTCAAGCTTGTTTTTTCTAAATCACCTTGTGTCAAGCGTCAGCGTGAAACACGCGTTGGTCATCTCAGAGAAAGAACGATGTACGAGTTGTGCAAATCATGGTGAATCCAAATGATATTTTCTGTCACAAGCACATAAGCAGGTATAATGTCATTAAATGAGCTCAGAAAAATTGTGGATGCAATAATAGGTCGGAGAAGAGGCTAATCTTGGCCACTTGATTTCCTCGTGCAAGGTCAACTCAGTAGGAATAATTCATGCATGTTGCGCCTGGGTCCATTAATGTCATCGAAACAAAAACTGAATAAATGTCAGGTGTAATTCAAATGAAATTAGCCTTTATACTACAATTTGAAAAATCAATTGTTAGCAAACGGCATTTTTGGTCTAGAATGTTGAAAATAATGCCTTGCAATTCTCATCAGGCTAGTTTATGATAGGTCAGATGCGCAAACAAAATTGCCGACTATTGCTGTGCAAATTGCGAATTAGTAGTCATTGCATAAAAACCCATGGCACGAAGCAGACTTGAACAGGCATATTATAGTGTCATATTACGTCGAGGAACAAATGAGCAGCTGGGCGGTTCAACTCAGGATTCTGATGGTGGTATTCAGGGGGTGCAACACTTAACGTCTGAAAACGAGTTATTAATGCCGGGAATAATGTGTAGGATAAATTGCAAATTCACGTCATTTATTGCAAATCTATTGTCCGGTTATGCTATTGTACTCGTACTCGGTAAAAGTCCAACTGAATTTTTTGTCTTTCCTGACGTGTGTCATAGTATGAATCAAACGAACAGCTTCAGCTCAAGTTCTGCCTGGAACGTCTGGATCGGTGGCAATTTTTTGATCACATTATGTACGAAAATATCTGAAAAACAAGGTTCAAGGTTTCTTGTACTGAACTTCTCACGACTGTTTTGGACATTGAATGCATGTTGCAAAACAAGCCACTTGCCTGAAACTTAAACCAGTGCAATTAATCATCCTTTTTCATCGGTATGATTAATGGCTTAAAGGTTATGAAAAGCATGTGGGTGTTGCAAGACGGTAGCATCGAACTTCCAACTCACGAGTTTTAGGCCAGCTTAGGTTCTTAATGACAGAACTGCCCACTTCCTGAGGATTTTTAGTCACACAAATTTTGACTGTCAACGCATTTTGAACTTCCCTTGTGCAAAACCATTTTTTGCCAAAATCCGCCTACCCTTATTTTTGTTTGTTGCTGGCGCGTTAAGTTTTGGGATAATAAACTTGATTCGGGTGGGCACAGTAACAAAGTTCTACGTATTATATGCATTGATTGCCTTGTCGACTTCTTCTTGAGGTTGAGGTGAATAGTTTCTTTGAAGGAGGGATCAAACTTTGGATGTCGAAGCCATTAAGAATCGAATGAACAACGTAAATGATTCTTGTAGAACCGCATAAACATGACAAGTATAAATGGATCGAGTAGCCGGACTTGGCTCTAAACGCTTCTGGACTCGAAAACAGGTTGAAGTCTCTCGCTTTTTGTCATGTCAATCCGAACTCCTAATCTTGTTTCTCTTCTAACCACTACAAATCACTAACTTGCAATAGACACTGTACCATTGAACAGTTTCCTTCCACTTGCATGTAAATACGGTCGTTCGTCGCGTGTGTAAATTGATAATAACAACCCTCCACCCTTGGCAGGTTACAAAGTCAAGTGTCGAAGGAGCAGATAGGAGTCATTTTTCTTTCTTTGTCATTAGTGAGACGCTTTCTGTAATTTATCGAGCATATCCTAAGACGTTGAATACCTTATTTGTCCATACGTCTAAAAGAGTAAGTTTTATTTCTAAGTTCGGTCATGCGTCGGTGAAAGTTCACTTTTACTATGCAAGAGTTCTATCGCGTTTCAGTACATGTACATGTTGGCATTTGAAGTTCGCACATTAAAGCCCAAAATTGTGTTGCTTAGAGCAAGCGTATACTAGTAGTAAAAAGTTGTTGAACATTTTCTTGTACTGTTAAACTTGACAGCGGAATGAGCTTTTAAATTGTCTACCAATTTGCAAAAAGCATTCGACGAAGACTTAATAGAAACAAACTGACTGAGTATACAGTCTTTTGTAAATTTGCGATCAAGGACACGAAACATTTATTTCAGCAACATCATTGTGTCTGTACAACAACAATAGCGGCGAAATAAACTTGACGAGAAACAAATATAAAATGACGTGTTCATAAAATTACCACAGGTAAGATGTAACGCTTGAAAGAGGTTGTTGAGGTGGCTAATGAGCTCAATGAAACGATGGACCTGAGTGATGGCAAGAACGATACCATATGGGATAAAATTCGGAGCAGTACTCACAAAGATTGTCATTCTCCCAGACGTTTATGACCACCCACGAGGAAATTAATCTGGCGCTGCATCTAATTTCACCATTTTCAAACGTTCTTTTCAACAACATTTTGACATTAAGCTCCTTCAGAATTTCCACGACCACCTAATATTTCTTTTCCAAAACAGGAAGTTGCAGGACATGTACAACTTGACACAAACTGATGTGCGACATAAGCCAGTAGATTTGACAAACAGCAAGTGTTGCATATGGCATGACATGACTTCTGTCTGTCAAACTGGTAAATTGAATTCACACGAGCACATGCCATGCACTTCAGAAATCATCAGCAATGTCCACGAGCCCTCTGTTACACCTTCGAAATGATGCCTAATTACACCTGCCAATCAGGTTGTGCCGGAGTCTAAATAGAAATGCAGCTGGAGAAAACCTTGGGAGTGACTGATACTGATACAGGTAGGCATCAATTTCTACTGATGCGATTTCCGATCGGACAGAGGATGACTTGGAACTTTGTTGTCTCACGGTAAATTCCATTAGCGGCAAATAATAGCTTGTGAAAATATTGACGGGCAATGTTGCTTCTTGTTTTATCCTCAGTGTTCAGTGTTCTTTGACGAATTTATGCGCTTAGTCAGAGCGTAAAGAATCAATATCAGTGAAAGAATACGACCGATTGAGTTAAACAATAGAATTGACTGTGATCCGCGGTTAACCTGTTGATGAATGCAAAAACCAACGCCATTGTTCATTAACTGAACAATTAAACTGAATACGATTATCTATTCATTCAGCGTACCTGTCAACTTAATTGGCCAGTCCCATATAACAAAACCTGTATGGATGTCGATACAAAATCATGATCTGAGGCTCCGTGTTCATTTCACATCGCAGGTTTTCGCATTTAAACCTCCTGACAGAGACAGAACCTTGCCGACCGGAAAGTCGGAATTCATGAACTTCAATACACTTGTTTGAATCTCGTTTTTAACTGGTACATACTAATAAGTGCAATCTTATAAATTGCAAGTTGTTTAACAGGTAATTCAGGATGAAAATACAGTATGTATACATGAACTCAAACTAACCACTACACACGTAAATGAATCCACATCTTGATCAATCAAGGGAAACGCATCCCTATTTTCTAAATGAGCTTCATCCTGCTGAATAAGTTATGTGTACGTTTATTGTCAGCGATGGAAGTGGGGTGTACATATTAAAAGCAACGATAAGTTGTTATTTCGCAAATTCTCAACGCAAAGGAACAAAAATGCGCTGTTATATGAATGCAGTGCTGCAGAAGTTCACAAAAGGGTTCATTGGAATGTGCAAAAAACTAAGCAACTTGTTACCGGATTAGACTTGATATTAATTAATGCAGGATTGGATCATAAACTACGGGGCGATTGAGGTACGGATTGTCTGCAATAAACATGCAACGGAAACACGAAGGAGCTTCAAGCCCAGTTGCTTCTCTGCCAGGTAGCTACCACAAATCTTTCACGACTGAAGGATAAATGACTCAAACTCAGTTGTTGAATCATCAGAGCTGGGATGAAACCGTGTTTGTAGATTTTGCCGCCGATGCAGACTGTAGGCAGCCACAACTCCTACCCAACTAACAGTTTCATGGATACCGAGAATGGTCCGAACCCTACGACACCGACAACAATCCTGATTCAGTTCAAGATGTATTTATTTGCAAATAAGGAATTTATAACCGTTCCAAGGTACTTTATTGACGACAGCTTCAGATGCATCTAGTGTAATCAACAGGTTGTAGTAATGTCGACTTGATTGGATGTAAAGCTTTCGCAAATCTCGTCATTTTTAACCCAAAACCAAAAAACAACTTGTATACTACATAAAGTGTTTTGCTAATGAAAAGTTTTGGCTTTTAAACACAGAGTGCGTGCAATTACAAGAGACTTAATGATGTGCGTTGATGTTTTGTTAATGTGGTAATAGTAGAGGAATGAGTGGCCGCACGTGTTGCAGGAAAGGATTGAGCGGCTCATGAATGGATTGATAGCTGTGTAATTGTGTGATTAGAGTGGGCTGGCAAGACTCGGAGATAATGATGGGTTTAAATTTGTACTGAAACTACAAGAAAGAGAAGAGATGGTATTAAGAGATACAAAGTACGGGGTGTTGCCGCTGAAGACCGAATCAAATGGTCCTTAAACATAGTCACGTCCTTATTACTCAACGGCTTCTTCACAGCTAATTACCTGTTTCCTATAGTGATATTTAATGACACCAAAATGTGTATGCAGACGAGTACATTTCCCGTTAAACGAAAACAAAAAGGATCATGTTCTTGTTGGTCGATTGCAGTAGTATCAGTAGTCGTCGAGTAACTATGATACCATGAGCTCGTAATTACCTTTCCGGTACATTTTCGGCCATGTTACTGTAGGCAGGTAGTTGTACTCCACCCTGTTGGACCTACACGGTGAACGCTTAAATTCAATCTTGTATGTTCTTCACAGTTGCATGTACCTCCAAGTGTAGGGCGTTAAATACGTTCGAAATGTATCAATCCAAGGCATTTAACGAATGATTTCTAAGCCAAGGCTTCAGATCATAAATGAAGTTTATCATGTTATGCTGGAATAAAACTTGCAAGCGGGCAGCTGAATTTGTTGGCTATCGAGTAAGTCAAAGTATATGAAGAACTTGTTGTAGACAATCAGGATGTCATGCTGAATCGGCACTTTTACTTGCATCATTTTTTTAAGTCAGCCGAAATTATTATTGGATATTTTTCCTATCCTCCTTCCTTTCCTTTTGCGGTCATAGTGAGATGCCATCCGTGCATTCATGCCTTTTGCTATAGATGTTGGGCATTCATGTAGGTTCGTTCGAAATTTATAATGGTGGTTAGTAGCAAAAATCCAAAAACTGTTTCGGGTAATCCACCTCCACCGTGAACTTGATAGCGCTTTAGTCTGCTGAACTGACCTCGATGGATACAACTTCGGAGCTTGTGTGAACTGTGAACATACACATTGACTGTATTATGGCTTAAGCAACGGGTAAAATAAGTCATCAGGAGAAAAATTTGGGACAAACACCAAAACGGACATCATTTTTATGGGTATCTGAAGATTCTTGAAACGGCGGCAACATTTATCTTTGAAATATTCCTTATGAGAAAAAGAATGACATGTTTCAGCTGCGCAACGGGGTAGAATCTGCACTGACGCCTCCTTGAAAACTTTATTCATCAAGAACACGATGATTAATTAGCAAGGCGGAGCGTTCGGTGTCATACTGTTCATAGATCAGATGCTATTCATCCTTCAGAACCGTTATCAGAATACATGAAGCTTCTTAACTAGTAGCTCATCAGCTGATACATGCGTTATGCATGTGATCATGTAAGTAAAATCTGAAGGAATTCCATCCAACCCATGTTTGTATACCACGTACTCACCGTTGTGTGGGAAGAAATTCAAGTCCTGAAAATTTATTTTGGAACTGGAATAAAGAAGGATCCGTTGAAATATCTTGAATATATTCGCACTGACCACAGGCAAGTGCAAGAGTAATGATCAGGTATAGCTTTGAGCGGATAATGCCGGTTCTTTTAGACAAATTAAGTACAGCAGAGGAGTAGACACTGGAGAAACTTAAATTTGTCAGAAAATTTAGATTTTAATTAGGTTTAGTGGTGTAGAAAGGTTGCATGAGCGGGAGTGCGGGAATAATAATAAATTTTAATGGAGACTCGTGTAGAGTTCAAGTGGACATTGGGCGAGAAAAGGCCTGCAGAGGCCATATCACTGAGGGTGTAAGCCGCGGGTGGGATCCACGGTCCGAATTAGCCTGTCTCGGACCGGACAAGTCTGGATGGTGGGAAAGGGTAGATAAAGATGACCAACGGATAGGAATCCGGATTGCGTGTGTTGTACCCGAACCGTCAAATGGCGAGGGCAACAAAGCGCTGGGTGGCTCACCATGCCAGATTAAGGGACCATTCTTATGTACTAGAACCGGGTTTTTTAATGTATTTCGGACGGAAGGAAAAGACACATGTACGCTTGAGATGGTTGTTCTTGTTCATGAGGAGTAGCGTGAGGCGATCGTTGTTTTCCAAAAGTGACTACTTGGGATGAAGGATATGATGAGATTTGAAGACTTTAAGTCATATATAGGAGGAGGCCTGCTGTTGGATGGATGATTCCAACATGGTCGATACGTTACAGACTCTTGTTGTGGTGGAGCTCGAGTTTTATTTTTGAAACGGCGGTCAGCTATAAACAAGAAGTCAACGGGTGGCCACATTCAACGTAAGGGACTGATAAAAAATTCCCTGCTCAGCGGTGTCCCTTTTGCCTATGTCTGCTGATTCCTAATGACCCTTTTACCTTCCTTCCCTATTCTACATAGTTTGACGCAGCAAACACCTGTAACGTGTTTCACCTGGAACATGTTCCCATCCAGACGGGTCCGTTCTAGCTAGCGTAACAATCCTTAACTCGCTCTAGAATCGTCGTACGTAAAGATATATTCTCTTTATGACTTCGTTCGTAAGTCCATTGACGTTAACAATTCCGTTAGTTGGCTGTCAGAAGTCAATATTACGGGACCGTAAAAGGATTCAAATGCTTAAACATTATTACGTCGATCATAAAAATTATCATTTTAAATTCACTCCGGGATCATCAAATACAGGTAATTATATAGAGATCAACTCGGTTATATATGGCATTTGTCATTTTGTGGCCAGATCAGTTCGGGTTGAAACCATGTAGCAATCATGCATACACATCCTAAGAAAAAGTCTCGAATTTCAAAATCCAGGTAACCTCTGATTAGCATAATAATTTTTAATAACCGATGGTCTATGGATCATGAGCAATCCGATGGAATTCAGTATGAGCCAGCTTCAGCTTCATCTGAGGCTTTGATTCAATACAGGCTTTATATTTCAATTTAAGGGAAAATCTGATGAATCTTCAATTTTTGCTAAACTCTGGGCTAAACTCCGGGGGAAGGTTTTGACTTCTATTGGGACCATATACCAGCTCATGACCTCTAGTGCGCTGACTGAGCTGGGGGTCGCTTTTTGGCACTTTGCGGTGCTCTAAATTCTGTTAAAATAGGATTTTTTTAAAGTAAATCAAACACGAAGGGTAGAAGTGACCTTTGACCTGCCAAATCACCGATCGGGGAGTGAAGTGAGTCACCGTGCTTTGCTTTGCGAGCACAAAAAGGACGTCATTGATGTTGCTTACACTACACAAGCTTTTAACCGGACAAGTGCTGCATAACCGGAATGATGGCTGAATAGTTCAGGGAACAAAATGCTCCCACAAAGATAAAAATTCATATGGCGACGAACAAAATCGTTACATGCCCGGCTCAGTGGACGCTGTAACCGGGGGCGTTTTACGGGCCAGAACAATATACAGGAATAAAAAAGTATAGAATATTGCAAACAAGATGAGTGGGTCATGACGGTGCCTATGAGGCCGTGTGTGATTCCTTATATGGATGACATTGTGGCAAGGCTTATTCATCGCGTCCATAATGGACAAGATTCGTCCATGAGCTCTTAAGCAAAAACTCCATCATTTTTAGAGCTTGAGCGGAAAAACTTGAATTGTAAAGAATCATGTGAAATATTTATGGGACACCTAAAGTCATGTATTCCACGTCTCCTCTGAGCGCTGGAAATGATCAAAATGTTATTATAACAATAGTGGTAAAAGTTCCAAATAACCTCTCCGTTGCTGCGGCCTTTTCATACGCTTTTTACAGAATATCTGTTACACTGTGCAATATCGTTATCGCTTGAGGTAATTGCATAAGTTTAAGAGGCCTGGACATGTTACGTACACCTGTCTCTTTTCTACGACACTCTGAAATCGTGTGAATTCACATTTGGCTTTAGCGTACAAGTCTATATTTTTAAGGTGCCGTAAAACTGGGACTCATTGTTCAAGTGGACACAGTTGGATGTTTATTGTTGTGGTTGGTATTGTGGCATGAAAAACACTAGTTCATAGCCTTAATGAACTTGTACAGCAGTTGTATGAGTGATGTTCTTGGACCGCTCACTTGCTGTGACGTACTTGACGTTGGAGACATTTTATAAAGTACAGATATTCCGTGGGACGTTAGACAAGGACATATTTTGGATAAACAATGGCATATTATTTCCCGGTGGAGGCCTAAGAACCCAGGGAGATCCAGGATATCTTCAATCATCTTCTCCGTCCAGGCAACCGGCATGAGAATTCAAGAAAATGATCACCTTGTATTAATGATACAAACGTGAGGAAACTGTCGTTGTCACACACTCTTAGCCTGGACCCGAAATCAAGTACTACCTGGTTTTTGCTTGGTGGTATGATACGACCGGTATCGCCGATCTCCTACTGTGCATCATGATAAATTCTAGTACTCAAGTCTACTTTGTCCAGTGAATCTTTCCAGTTGGCATACAATAAATGTAAACTTTTTCCCATGAATATCACGAAAATTGTAGTGGACAAAACTTTGTGAAAAAACGGTGAGAATATTTTTTTGCAAGAGGGTGAAGAGAGGTTCATTTGCCATGAATCGCAAGCATATTCCAGTTCATAGAAATGAAATTTTTCCAGTGTTGAGAACTGAGCAGCAATAGCAACAGGTGGCAAGAACAATATATGGAAAATTTCGACGGATGGAATTAGTCAATGTGGATAATGCTTTTCAATCTGGACACAGCTCACCTATTGGGCTGGAGGCTGGGTGGTCAATGAATGACATAAGCAATTCAGGTTATTTTGTTACTGTCAGATCCCATAATGATTCACAAGCTCTTTCGAAGTAAGAATGAAACACTTTATGGTTGTTGACACAAGAGAAAAATGTAATTTCATCGTTTCCAAACACTCTTTCACCAACTTTCCCATCTAAACAAGATCTGATGCTCCTGCTCTTGTTATCCTGTAAAGCCACTAATATTACTACTGGGTTAGTCGCATGTGCGTTAAAATAACGAATTCTAAAAAGACATCCATGGCAGCTTCCTATTCTCGGCAACTATAATCGTCTCAAGGGCCACTAGAGTCTTGTGTGGAACAACAATAACGTATGACCGTTCTTCATGATAACCAAAAAGTCTTTAGCTTGTCGAAAATTCCATTCCCATGCATTCTTGGAAGTGTAATAACAAGTTGCATTTGTTTCCTGATTACGACTAAAGTTCCATAAAATCCTCTCCCTTGTGTCATCATTGCTTTTATATGCATAATGACGACACTTATTTCGAGCTCTCTTGTTACGGGATAATCGTTATCGTTGTGGTCTTTAACTTTTTCTTGGGGACACATTTTTGGGCATTGTCAAAAAATTTCCTCCCCAATTAACTCTATTCACTGAAACGTATAAGAATACTTCATTGCGGCACGACGCGAAGTTGTATGTTTCATGACCTTTTTCAGTGCCCCTGAATAACAAGTATTGAAGCGTAATGTGATTTATGTTGTTTCTGGGTTCCGGTGCAAAAAAAGGTTCTTTTCCATAACCCGACGACTGGAAGAAACTTTCTTTAACAAAACACAGTTGAAACTGGACATGAACAACGGATGACTGAAAGAATAACAAAATTCTCCAAAGGTGACACATGCAATAGTAGCTTCTTACCGTTTCCGAGTTTTGAAAAGTAGCAACCATGTGAGCAAAAGTACAAAGACACACATACAAACAGATGAAAGCAAAAACAAGTTGCTCGGCTGGAAGGTCAAATACATCTAGCGATGTGAAATCAAGTCCCTAAGAAAGCAGGGAAGCAAACAAAGAATTAGTCGCACTGTATAAAAGAAATATGGCGATCTGTGACAGGGGTTATGAAAGTTATGATGCATCGCTCCTATTCTCACCTGTAGCGATTGTTTACTTGAAAAATTCTCCAGCTGGAATATTTTTATTCAAACAACTAGTTGAAAAACTTTAGTCGGTTGGGCATCCTTCCGCCATGCTGCCAAAAGACCTGAGACGACGACGAAGGTGGTACAAACACGGTTGGGAAATCTGATTGATGGCGTACTGTGAATTCCAAGGTTTGTGTGTCCTTCTGCATCGTATTTTACTTCGTCTGCCATCGATTAGCCTCTTAGAACCGGTATTGTGAAGCCGCCACTGGAAAAGCGTAAGAATTGTTATGAAAAATTGTAGGCGACATCAAAAGCTCGTTTCAGAATCACAATCACATACGGGGTCGTTTGGTGTGGCAATGACTTTATTTGTAGCCCTCCGGGTGATGAATGTGCACATTTAGTGGTGCTGAGATAACTGTTCGGGTAGTACTTAAGGCGAGGGAAATGTAATATTCATGAATTCTACCCGGTTTGTGATTTAAGGCATAAATAAACCCGTTGGTGGTTCATTGTGAATGGTGGAACCCGGCCTAATGTCCATGTAACGATCTTGCAGTAAAATGTGGACAATCGAAATTTGTGAAGGATGAGTAACTGAAGCGTGATTTTCGGCGGACTTTTGTGATAAGTTTATGATAGAGATGGGCGTTCTGAGTCAGTCATTTGATGACTGATGAGGAAATTGCCGTTGGAAAAAGGTGGCGAGCTGTCAAGTAAAAGTGTTTGCTGGTATTCATCAAGCTTTCTTTACTTCGAAACACTCTTTTGATTTGTAACCGATCTGTTTTCCGGAACAAAGTGAGACATGTTATCTGAGCTGACTCTCGTTTTGTACCTTTGATGGATTTTGATAGAGCATTCAGTTTTACGAAGTCTCTCAATCAGATTCAAGGAAGCATTGTGATATTTCTTGTGGATTATCTATGACCATGAGACGACTGATGTTTTGAGGTTAAGGACTAAATTCAATGATTCTGACCCCAGCTTTTGCATCAAATTAATCATCAGTTATAAGCAACAGCATTATATTTGAGTTTTAAGGAAAGAGCACAAAACATAGAGGGTAAAGGAGAAAAATCTGTTTGGTTACTAAAACTAAAATTAGTTGCTGATCTATAGAAAAGCAGTAATTTTAATTTAATCCAGACTTTGCTTTGGCCTGATGAAGGCAGAATCGCCAAAGTATTTTACATTTTTCTCCTTTGCCCTTGAATGTATTGTGCTTTTCCAAATACATATAGTGCTTTCGCGCAACGACGAGAAATTTCGTTTTTGAAAGTTTTTGTCATCAAGCAAAAGCAATGATTATAGGATTGATACGTCGTTTTTCCCAAGCCACGAATACATCAATTTAAAGGTTGAAATAGAACTAGTGCAGCCTAAAACAAGACTTTGATCAGCTAAATTTTTCTTTGGCTACACAAATAAGTCGCAATGAGACCGTAAACAGCATTTGAAAATTTCGAGATACGATGGATATTCTGATAGGGAATTAAACTTTCGTAGGGCAAAGGACGAGAGAGGACAATGATTCTTTCGGTTTCGTTCAACAATGGAGTTGTAGGAGTGAAGAAAAATTAGCACATGGATGAATCCAAGTGTGCTGTTGATTTATTCATGAAGATGCTGACATGTTCTGATTGTATAACAACTTAATCTTACAGTTGTGGGTGTTCACGCTGTGCCAACTTTTAGCTAATGCATGAAAAATCAAATGCGCTCTTGGGAGCTGATCCGGTGCGAATAATTTGAAGATGAATTTCCAAAAGCAGAAAAGAAACCCGCCGCCCCATAGCTTCTTCATTCAATGCTTTCCATGTCCCCTCCTGTCAATTCTCATGAAAGTATTAGCAACCCTGTTCAAAAATTAACAATTCATTCACTTTTTTCGTTAAACTTGACAACTTAATACGAAAGCAAATTCAAAAGAACGATTTTTTTCGCAAATGTTGCGTCCCATAGATCCAAAGAAAATTTCGGCAGGAGCATCCCGTCCCTGTCCGTCGGTAATTCTTCAAAGTGAAAACTCTGCTTTGAAGGTATTTCCTAATTGGTGTTTTTCGAGCTTCAATTGCAGAAAAAGTCGTATTTGTGGTGATCCTATTCTGAACTGCGATTTCGTGTCGTGTAAAGCATTTTGCTTCCAGTGGGCAACATAACATCATTCAGAATGCAAATATATAATTATATAAGAAGCTTACTACAAATATTTGAATCGAAAATCATAGTGACTATAATGTATCTCTTCTTTCATCGTAACCACGTTTTGTGTGTGACTCGACACGGGTTCTATCGGTTAGAAACTTCGTGATTGTTCCCTACCACGGGTTGTTTTCCAGCACATCATATTATATTCACAATTTGACTCCAGAATTCGTTATACTCCTGAGTCCTTAAGTTAGCAATTCACTTGGCATCCAAGCAAGTTGACGCTTTTTCGTTTAATCAGACGAACCGCTATCCACCCCACTGAGCGAGCGTCTCTCAACCGAACAACGGCCGTCTTTCACCGTCCTCTTTTTCAAGGCTAAAAATAAGGCTTTGGTGAATCCCTAATGGACACGTTGGACCGGGCAAAATCCAGCATTTTTATTGCCTTGATTTGAGACCCGATAAGCTTTCACTAACTGCTTGGCCTGATCAGTCATGGATTTTTGTTTGTTTCTGCCTGTCATACAGCGCAAGACTCACAAAAAGAGACCTGAGATTTTACGCATTTGGTGATTACTAAAAACTGTCTCCGTCCAAGACAGCAGAAGACCTAAGTGACTTGAATCGGTCTCCCCGGGGAATAGGGAGACAGTCAGCAAAGATTCATCGAGAAAGAGGCGACATGACGAGTGGGAAAAAGCTAAAGCTCGGCTGACTTTTAGGGACAGATGAGTTGGCTTCTCCAGAGTCACCGTGATAGATAAGGACTGAAGCAAAAATTTTCCATTTCAGCGCCGCATGACACCTGGAGACGCATATATTTCCTTTGACCTGTCCTCGTTGAGGTGGAACCGTGCGGCTTATAAAATACTATTGACAAGCTACATCCTCTCGTCATCAGCCTTCTAAAAAGATTCATCGGACGTCATCTGACACAATGTTACTTTTAACCCTTGTAAGATCCTTTCTCCAGATTTTTCAACAATTACATTACAGGTACCCAAAGCCACACACCATCACAGCAACAATCAGAAAGTTTCAAGAAAAAAGATCCGATCAGTGGCGACATGTTTTAGCAATCCTTTTATCCATCTGACCCCATTAGGGAATCGAATAGTTTGGTTTGAAATCTGATAAAGCACAAATGTGCATCGCAATCTCCTGGCGTTTCAGCTTTAAAATACTGCCATAAAAACGCCAAGTTTTCATTTGTCTTCGCATTAGCATCTAGTCAAAATTCAGTGTCAAACGTATTGCGGAATGTTGCAGCAACGTGCAAGATTTGTATAAACCTTTACAGACTTTTGAACAGGAAAAGCAGGAAGCGA
Source organism: Sphaeridia pumilis (assembly GCA_034698345.1). Lineage (NCBI taxonomy): Eukaryota > Metazoa > Arthropoda > Collembola > Symphypleona > Sminthurididae > Sphaeridia > Sphaeridia pumilis. The sequence continues at coordinate 14,085 of JAQGBJ010001694.1, forward strand.
AGTAAGTAGGAAATGTGGACAAATGGAAATCCGTGTCGGACAAGTCATGTCAACCCGTCCTTTTTACTTTGAGCTTACCAAAAGAACCAGTGTTATGTATTTACCTGGAATCAGGCTGACTGGCTGACTGACTGACAGACTTGTAGCGCGGTTTCTTGGTGGTTCCGTCGTCAGTGGGGCCTAACGAATGCTGGAAGGGGAGGGGTGAGCGATGGTCTGGTTGTGAGGTAATCTCGAGCCAAATGGTAACATTTACGGGGAGCAATCAAAACAGTTCTTTTGACTTATCATGTCATTAAATGGGATGGGCGTCTGCCACGTAGGTAGGTCTTTACTACAACGTCTATCGGATTATTACGCAATGCTCCTGCTTGTCATCTCATCAACCATGATTATTCCACCAGGAAATCTTGTCCTTCGGATCGTTACAACCACACGATGCTTCAGATATCCAAATATGAAATGGAGGTTACCACGAACTCATGGAGCGTTAAAGCCTTTTCTTATGACACGTTTTTCCCACGGAGAACTATTACCGTCCATGAAAGAGTGCTTAGCTGCGTATTTAATGGAGAAATAAATGTAACGTGGCAACTATAATGTTGGATATGACGAGAATGATGCTTATCCATGACTAATGCCGGGCAAGTGGCCCGGCCGCTGCGGTAACGTGGGAGGTGGGAAGCGGACGACACTTTTTTAATTCTAAAATATTATGCGACTGGAATTTCACATCATGGCTTCCCATCCTGCTGACCTTTGTATTATGGATGTAATTTACTCATGCATTGCATGTCCTTTCGTAGCTCTCGTTGACTGAGCTGACAAGACTTCATAAAGAAACGCATTGTACCTGCTCCTGCAAGATGAAACTGAATATTGTAATGATGGCTAATTTATGACCCTCGAGTTTGTCCAACTTGAAAAGAACAGTAGATGATGATGCAGTCGGATTTATACTTGCTGGAGTGAAGGCTTACTTCGGTAGCAATGCGTTCGCTGCCGGGTCGGAATGTTCAAATCGCATGTGCTTGACAAGCTTCGAAGAAACAAAACTTACAGAGTGGTTACACCAGTGCATACATTCAAATTAGAATAGAGCTAAAAGCTCGCAATCCAATTCTCTGAAATTTCTAACTGTTTCAACTATAAGTTACGCTTCTAGCGTTTGTATCTGATAGAAACAGATATAATTAACTTTATTTGCTGAAATCACTATAACAGCAATCAGCCCTAAGGATATAATACTGAGTCAGTATTCCTGACAGATACAAAGTCAAAAGTTCGAGATCAAATGTGGCCAACAAAAGGCACGACTAGAACGGTTATACAGTACAGAGAGGAGTTGCCAGAAACGTATTGAGCCTCAACAAACTTTTCAATTATAAGCATTGAACATAACATTGACTAGAAAAATCTTAAGAACTTAAACGTCACCCTGTTGTCCAGACAAACGGTTCTAAACGCACATCCGGTGGCAGCGTATTATTTAGAGATTCTATTGCTTCAAGAGTGTCATTCAATACACAGTGGCACTTGGAGAGACTAGCGGTTAATTCTGTCACTTTGCTCAGCTCGTTTAGATACGACCCGAATTCTTTCTGTCGCTCGTTCACTCTTTTATGGACATCGGCTACAGTGGTGTCTACTGTTCGAATGCGGTCCGACAATTCTGATTGAGTCTTCAAAACAGCATCGCACTTTCGTCGAATACGTTCTTCGTACAGAAGCCCAACTCGAAATAAAGCTGATGGATCCAACTTTTCTGACATTTCTGGATCTTTGGTCCATGGTATCTGTAGGCTACCGCGAATAATAGGTACAAAGGTAGGAATCTCCTACAAAAAGTAAATGAATGTTGAATCATTTCCTTGATAAAAATCCGATTTTTAGTACAGCAAGTACTGTGATCATTTTTCTTACTGCAAGTCTTAGAAACAAGGGGTCTTTCTCCAATGAGGGAGCCTCTGACGCAGCTTTGACGACGACTATACTACCGGCACTCTTGGCTTTGTTGTCCCTTCGTTCCCGACTGATTTGTCTCTCCCTTGTACGAAGCGCGATTGAGACCGATTCATTCCACCTTGTTTTTCTCTCAATCACACTTGGCTCTGTTAAAACAAGTTGAATTAACTGTAACCGAAAGTGTAACCAGGATTGAACTGATTTTATCAATTTCACGCTGAAATTTGAATTACCTTCACCAATTGGTCTTGAAACTGCATACGACACGTACGGAACATCAGAATCGGAGCAAATGCTGGGTCGTGGTGATTGTTTACCCTCGACGCTGTCTACTCGGGCTGACTGAGACCTTTTGGGGTTCTTGCCCCGCTTCCCACCCGAATTCTGTGAACTTTGTTCCGAACCCATGAGAGCTACGTATATTGAGAGGACCAGTCTGAAATTCACAAGAACATGTATATCTGCGAAATCAAGGAAGTTTAACGCAATTGAATCTTAAAAGTGAGTTATAAATGTCTGTTACCTTCAAGTCAAGTTACAGATATCGTTTACAAACTAAGATATCTTTTGTTTACATCTTTAACAGCAGCACTGACTGGGCGGAGGAAGGACTGTCGAAGCAAACAAATTCAAAATTTTCCGCCGCCAAGGGCATCTATGCTGCAGTGACCATGAGCTGGGGAAAGATTCGTGTGCACCGCTCGGATCGGAAATCGTGGCTATTCGACTTCACTCATGCTCTTCATGCGAATCATTTTACTTATCATGAATTGGTTTATTACATTTCCCTTTTCAAAAAATCATTCCGCAAGAGGAACACGTATCACCTGAATGAGTCAAATATCAGTCTAATGTCAGAATATCAAAACCTTATTTATATTTAGCGCCTACGCCTAACACTGTTTTCAAGGGCTAGTCTTGCAACATTGTAAGTATCATCAACTCCGCCTTGAGACTTGAACGGGTTCTTCTTGATCGCAATTTGGGCTTTTTCGAAGCGCAAATGGTAAGCAGCGATCCATTTCCTGAGAGCTTGCTTATGGACATCCCGTGCAATGATCACAGACTGTGGATCAGCAGCATTTGAAGATCGCAAGTCCAAATGGTGAGCACCCTCGGGAATTATTACGGCAATGACGCTGTCTGAAATGCTCTTCAGAACGCCGCCGCCGTACCAAGGGTCCAACAGTCCATTGCTGAAGACAATGTTTGAAGCGGCATAGATATCTCGGCCGCCGTAGACGGTTTCAGCCATGTACGGCCTCGGAGTGACCTTCCACCTCTTCTGGCAGACGGCAGCGAAAGCTGTCTCATTCCATACACCGGGTTCGAAAATGTCATGAACGCCGTCGTTACACATGGGCATCACCATTTCCGTACATGACTGAAAAATACAGGATACTTGTAATTTTTTATCAAATTACCGAAACAAAATTTTAAGTGAAGAAAGTTACCTGATAGTACCAACCGAGGTCTCCGAGAGATGGATCTGCATTAGATTTGGTGCTAAGACATTTCGAGCTACCAGTGTAGTTGAAGTAAACTTGAACAGCGTCGTAGAGGGCGGTCAAGAGTTGTTTCCCGGGCAAATTTGAGTCTTTCAGTTTGTCACAGAATCTCTGCAAATGTTTGCTCATTAGCTCAGTACCATTTAAAAAGAAAGGAATCAGTAAAAGTTTTAATCGCTTACGTTGACAGGCCAGGCTGGCATTGGAGCCAAGAAGTCGGCTGGATACGGGTAGTTGCCCATAGCCATGTTGCCGTAAACACTGCTAAGCCAATTTTTCAGATCTTCAACGTCATCGACGGATTTGAGCGGCTTGCAAAGCTTCCAGGACTTGGACAGCCAGTCACGACCGCCATCTGCAAGACAGTTTCAGAGTTTAAATTTACGTTGCTGGATCTAATACAGCAATGGCGATGATATTTTAATCAAAGCTTACCAGCAGCCCCAATAGTGTTGAAGTGTTCCCATGACTTTCTGAGAGTGTTGGCACATTCAGGGGAAGCCTTCTCAAAGTCGTCTCCTACGATTTTTGAAAAAGCGTTGCAGGACGTGATACCTTGGAATTGAAGTACAGGAGCAGAAGCTGCGATTCCACTAAAATTACGGAACAGTCATCGTTACTTTGACAATCCGCTTGAACTACAAATTATCAATAAGCTTATGCAACTTACCCGTCAACGATATGGGGATACTTGATTCTCATCCAAGCTGTCAGCATACCGCCGTATGAACCGCCAAAAGCATAGATAGGATTGCTGTGGGCGCCATTCTTTCTACGGAACCATTGCAAGAATCTGGCGAAATCAGCCAACGCTTGTTCAGAAGTCAGATAGCCAGTTTTGTCCGGTGACTACAAAGCAAAGCGTCAAAGGGTTAGCTATATTTGTACATGAACATGGGTTGCAACTTTTTGACCGAGTTGAGCGTGTGTACTTACCGAATAGGAATCGTTGCCAAAAGGCATAGATTTGCCATAGTATCTGTGTTCGGCAAAGATCACAAGAGCCTGGAATTCGGGAGCAATCTCCCACATGAAACCGGTGTTTTCGGCGAACCATTCAATGTCGCCCTCATTTCCAGTGTAGAAGAAGATTGGAGCGTTTCCGGTCTTGTTCCAGTGATCATCGTTGATCAGGTATCTCATTTTGTAGGTAGCATTGGTTGCAAAGCTAAAGTGGTCCACCTGTGTGGGAAAAAATGAATATATTGCTTAATATAAGGCTTGTTTTGTTGGAGGAATTATATTTCGCTTGAATATACTTACCGGTTGGTCAAACCATTCGGTTCTGTAAGTGTAAGTGTGGTTGAAAACCCGGTGTCCCATGCCAGCCACTTGGCTGGCAAAAACACACAGGACCGCAACGCAAAGCGTTAGAAACATAGTTGCTTTTTTGCAACTTGCGACTGTTTATCAAGAACTTTGAATTTTAAATGAAAGAACTACGGGATAATTTTTGGATTCTTAGGACCTGAAGATATTCTTCGAATTGGAAGAGTGGTTGAAGGATCTGTTTGAGTACAGAGGAACCAGCTCTGTGACGGTCTGAACCCAGCAGACCGTCGAAAAGTTCAAGTTGGGTGAGAAAAGGGTATCACATGTACCTCTGGCCTTTAATCCTTTTGATTTGGCGTGGCTATGGTCAGAGAATTGTACTTTGGTTATAGGCAAGTAGGCAAGTTGAAGCTTCTGCTCCGAGTGAAGATCAAAGTTCCAACGGCATCTTTTTATATCAGGTTAATGTCGAACCATAACCCTTGTGTCGATTGAATATGAAAACGCGGCAAATGCATACGCCGAAACCAAAGTTGTTCATCGTTTCCTCATGCAACATAGATAACATCAAAGATAACGAAACGAATTCTTGAAAGTACAGATAACACAATTCCTGAGCGTCCCGTCATTAGCCTCACCAAGGTCCACAAAACGCATTCGCATAGGTACACAATTGCAAACTGATCGATTCAGCCGGCCGGCACGCAAGTCCATAACGTAAACTGAAACTTATACGCCACTATTGACGCTAAAACGTTAAATTCTTCACCTGCACAAAAATCACATGTCAGTAGTGTATAGCAATGTACATAAATTACGCGAATGAGTACCAACACGGAGGATTGTTGCCACGCGATTCGGTATTTAGCCCTTCTGGATCGATGTGATCGAAAGGAGGTCATGACCATCTAATTAGCTCAATAACGTATCGCAAAATCTTAAAGTACGTGTTTCGCAATTTATTAATTAAGCTACAAGTACAAAGTTTTTATCTCCATTTTTTTCCAGGAAAGTAGTGATAACAGACTGGGTATTTTCCGTTTCTCCAAACTCGTGTTGTCAATTTAGCCAGTTGGTTAACGGCAAAACTAAAGGTGTCGCTTTCACTTTTATTTTTTGTTTTTGCTCACATGATAGTTGTCATAAAGTACACTCTCAAGGCAGACTAATAGCTTACTAATATGAATTGTATGATTATTTGTCTTGATGAAATACATTGTGCAAAAAGACAAGGCAGTATTTCAATCAATACTGTTTTTCACTGCCGTTCCCAAATTTCTATCCCTGGTCGTTTACAGTACAAAATAGCCATTGCGATAGAAATACAGCATAAAACTATCATGCTTTGGTTTTGAGACAAGGTTTGAGTTCCACGACCGGTAGCATTCATTCCATTACAATCGAAAACAAGGAAGGAAATGTACCCCACCAGTTTTTGAATCTAAAGTTGCTTTCATACCAGATAGATAAAATCAGTACATTAGGAAACATTGAAGCTGCATATTGTCTTTCAGGCATTTCAGCTTGAACAACAGAAACTTGGACTCCAAAAAGTTGAGACAACAGGATTAGTTCTTAAAGTCAATAGAAGCCTTTAACGGGATTACAAATTATCGCTATCAACAAAAAAGTTCAAACGTCATAGACTCGTGCATCTTTCAGAAGAAGAATATAATACTTGCAAAAGTTATCAGTATTCACATAACAAATTGGACTTGGCTCTCATTAAAGCGATGTAATTTTATATCTTAGCTGACGACTTGTGGAGCTGGAGCTAACATAAACTTGCAATGGAGCTGGAAAATGGACAACGATTGTTCCTTTGACATAGAGCAAAATATTTGTAATTAAAGAAATCTAGCTGCTAACTAATGGATAACAAAAAATAGCGATGTTTGTCACAAAGACAAACTTTAACTCAAGATAAATATTTACAAAAAGTTACGATTGCATTAAGGACGTGTGTACTTAACTTAACGATTGTACTGTGAGTGAACAACAAGTTGCTCTTTGGAATATCACACAACATATTTGAAATGAAATTATCATATGCACTTGAAGCCTCTACGAATAAGTGAGCGCTAGCTGGCTGATTGCTAATTCTGTTAACAAAACTTTGACTGTTCAAAAGACTTGATAGCCAATGCGAAACGCTTGACTGAGATGATGAAATAACGAGCTTTCTATAACGGCACGGCGATGTATCAAAGGTAAACCAGAAGAGGATGATTTGGGGGATTGGAGAAAGCTACTTCCGCTAATTTTATTATTCACAAGCCAACTTGTTGTCGAAACTAGTGAGAGCAATGG